>JAODLL010035963.1:0-22099 GCA_026546735.1 Forbesichthys agassizii | reverse complement strand
GAGAGAGAGAGAGAGTGAGAGAGAGAGAGAGAGAGAGAGAGAGAGAGAGAGAGAGAGAGAGAGAGAGAGAGAGAGATTTATGTGCGATAGAACAGGCTATAAGATAGATAAACTTACTGGCATCAGCCACAGCCATCCCAACAAGGAGTAGCACAGTCCCACTGATCATCCTCATGGTGGTCATGATGAAGGTGATGAGAAGGATGAAGATGTTGGCCTGCAGGACAGAGAGACAGACAGCTTACTGACAAAAGGAGTCAAGTCATTATAATCTTCACATTACAGTAAAACAACACAAACAAAATCACTTGTAGAATTAAACAATATATCAATGCAATTATAATTACTATGAAAATAATAGTTAAATCAATAGATATTTACAAGATTTCATGTGTAGTAATTCATTAAATAAGTGAGTGGAACAATACATAACACAACATTAACCGCATTAAACAATAACACTGTAATTACCACACAGAAAGGGCAGAATAGACACAAGACCAAAGTCAAATTAAAGGTGAACCTGGTTCTCTTGAGTGACAGCCTGTGACCTTGTCCTTCTTTGAGCTGGATAGTGATGACCATGACCAAGTGCAGCTTTTATATACATACAGTTATGTTGTTATGAATAAATAGACAGGGTGTGTAGAGGACACACACATTTAGTAAATAGGTGTCCATTTCATGTCCTGATGAGAAATGGCATCCTGTGTAATTATTAGTGTTGTCACAGCTAATGGTCGTTCATTTGATACCTATTGGACACGTGTTATCTAATCAAGGTCAAGGTCAGTCATTTTATCTCCATGAGGACCCAGAGGGGAGTATGTGTTAGAGCGAGCAGCAGCCACTATACAGCCGACCATAATACATAGGTGGCAAATAGATTCATGTAGACAAGGAATCTATAACAACAATATACAACATATCACATTATGTTATTTAATAGCCCAACGGCAGCAGAAACAAGTTAGTTCTTATGTCCATTTGACGGGGTGCTAGAATCAGCCAATATTACAGTAATAAAAACATATGTACAAGGATACTCAAAAACTTCTTAGATCAATGTGTTATTAACAGTGATTTGAGAACTCACTCCCTACACTATGTGTCTAACATAATGTTTATGCTATTTTAATATGGATGCTGTTATTAATGTAACCATTTTGTCTCATTGAAACTAAAACACCAGCCAGCTTCATATTTAGAATTGATAGGCTACAGTATCAAAACAAGGGTTTGTTTGCTAGATCATTTTTCACTGAACATGTATTTTACAGTATGTTACAGTTTGTTCACTGCAAAACAAAACACTGAAAAGAAAAAATATTACAACATTTATGTGACCTGCATAATATATTCTGTATACTGTGAGGAATAGACATTTTTGAGTGTTTCTGTTGTTACTATTACTAGCAAATATAATATAAACAAATGTCTAAGTAAATAAATACCAAGGATACTCAAATGCCTAAGATCGTTGTGTTTTGTGTGATTTCACTTGTATGAAGTGATTTTGTAGCATTGGTTGTACAGACTGTGTATGTTTTGATCAATGTTGATAAACTGTTAAATAAATACATTTTAAATGGTGTCTATGTCAATCCCACCAAATAAACCATAGTCTAATAGTCTGTAGTTTAGTGAATATACATGCAAGGTCTGTATATATGAGGCTATACAGCACCCTCATATGGTACCAGGGAGTCTTGGTAATTCCTACACTGAGGTTAGTGGGTACTAGGGGATATACAGCACCCTCATATGGTACCAGGGAGTCTTGGTAATTCCTACACTGAGGTTAGTGGGTACTAGGGGATATACAGCACCCTCATATGGTACCAGGGAGTCTTGGTAATTCCTACACTGAGGTTAGTGGGTACAAGGGAATATAACCATCCATAAAAGACGTACTGATAACTAAACTGCTACTGGAATATGCACTTCCTCCACCAGATTAGCATGGTGCTATAAGCATGCTGCTGATGTTCTGACATGGCAACAGAAAGGATAAGGTTTTCATTGGGGCCCGAGCACACACAGTGTGTAAAGTATAGCCGGACATAAAATGTTCTTGGTGCCATTTCCTAAAACCAACACGAAGTCGGGTATTTTACATTTTATGGTCATTTTTTGGCGATTTGCACGCATTGTACTTTAACGAACTCCTCCAAGGGAATTAATGAGAGCACGATGTGGATTAAAAGTTGTACAAACGGTGAGTTTTCAATAATGGGCGTGTCCGTGGCGTGGCGTGGAAAATACATGATTCGCCATGAAACAGAAAGTTGGTATAACTTCTGTGTACATGCTCAGAAATGCACCAAACTTTCCACGTTTTATAAACTTCCCGCCCTGAAGACATCTGTATGCCAATATTTACATAAAGTTATAGCACCCTCTACTGGCAACAGGAAATGTAAATTTTTATGCTGTGACGTACTGCTCCTAGCTGGTTAGATTAATTTACTTCAAAACTGTCTCAGACAAGCCATTTGTTCCCCAGATCAATTAGATCACCTGAGATACGTTCATCTGTATTCTCATCCCCCAGAAGAAGGGGGGCAGCTAATTCATTCAGACCAGACAAACCTTTCGATCTTACAGCAAGCCCCCACATTTGTTAACTTTAAACTACAAATTAAACTGTTATACATGTTTATACCAGATCATATTCACACCATTTCGATTAATTAAATATATACTATTGTTCAACAAACGACCTGGGACACTTCATTGGAGATTTGAAACTAGTCTCCACCAAGACAAAAAAAAAAAAAAATTATGTATTTGGTAAGATAAGAAATGGAGGTAACAGAAGGTCACCTTATATTGACATTATCTCATTAAGACAATAAAAGTGAAACTTTAACCCACCTGAAAACTGTTTTTTTCAAAGTTTTTTGTTGTTGTTTGTTTACAAGCATTGTTATTATTTATATGGATATATAGTAATTCTGACACTGGACTATTAATATTCTATTTTGTTTTAAAAATGGTAAAGAAAGTGTTATTTTGCGACAACAAACTGAGTTATGGCAGATGTGCCTACGTGCACTTGCATTCTAAGACAGACTCCGGAAAGACAGAGACCACACTCTTCTTGAAGGATGCAAGTCAGAAATCTTCTGCCCTTCATTTCGTTAATGTTTTTTATCAAGCCTCCGGTCTATATTTGAATTTTAATAAATGTGAACTCTGTAGCTATTAAAAGCAATATACAGACTATTTGCAATATCCATGTAAAGGACGAAGTTACCTATTAAGGGCTTTCTATCTCTAAAGACCAAAAACCAAGATGATGTGTAAACTTTGACTCCCTTATTGAAAAAACCCAAAAGAAATTGAATCAATGGTTACAAAGAGATTTGCCTTTGAGAGGCAGAGCTCTGATTACTAAGGTGTGGGAATCTCTAGGCTCATGCAGCTCTTTCTTTACATATTGACAATAAGATAATTAAAAATATTGATAAGATGCTTTTCAATTTTGTTTGGAGATATCGAACACATTATGTTAAAAAAAGTGCTGTTATGAATAATTATGAATCTTAAACTTCTTGGATTTTTGCACTCTAAATAATACATTTAAAATTATTTGGGCTAAACATTAACAAAAAAAAACATTCTCAATTTGGAATTGTATGCCCCATTACATTTTCGCTTGTTTTGGTGGCCTGAATTTTATTTTAAATTGTAATTATAATGTAGACCAAATCCCAGCTAAATTATCGGTATTCCATAAACAGGTACTTCTACCCTGGCCATTGATATACAAACACAACTTTTTACCTCATATTACTTGGAATAATAGAGACATTTTATTTAAAAACAAATTTCTTTTCTTGGATAAGTACAGAACCGGATCTTGCTGGCGAATCACTTATTCAATAAGGAAGGGTTATTTCTCGCTTATAGAGAATTCTTAACTAATTTACATATAACTTTCCAATAACCCCTAAGGAATATGCTATTGTGTTCGATGCTATTCCAGGCACTTTGATGCTTTTTATAGGTGCAGTAGGCCTGGCTCTAGATGTCCTTGCCTAATGGGGTTGATTCCCCAGTAAGTAAAATGTGTTTTGCACTACATCCCAAGAACAATAATAGAGCCATACTTGCCCTTTTTCAAAAAGATATTGTCTCTATCCCATATATCACATCTTATTGGAATCAACCTTATTCACAATTAATTATTTATGAGGAAGCAACCAGATTTTCTTCCGATATATATCATTTACAAATTAAGGGGGTGTCCTTCAAGATTATTCATAAATATTACCCTGCCAATCACTATAATGCAGAAAGCACGGGTGGGATAGCATATTCTAGGTTAAATACAATACGGCGCATGTTTGAAATGGTTCGTGTTAATGGTGTGAATTGAGAGTTACGGCAGATGTGCATATGTGCACATTCTAAGAGACGACTCAGGAAAGACGGAGAGAAGTCCGGTGGTTTGAAATAGTTATTAATAGAATACATTAATAACTATATTAATAAATAATAATTTGTATTATTTTCTTTCAACAAGTGTCTGATTAATATTATTCCTGTAATAGGACCTGGTAGTGCACGTGCAAGTCTGCAGCGTGTTACCATGCCAACAGCAGCGTGTTTGGACTATCACAGGAGATATTAAAATATCTTAAGTTGTTTTTTATTGTAACAATTGTTTTATTTTAATCATTGTATCTTGTATATAATCATTCATTAACCTCTACATTGTGTTATGGTGGTTTATCTTGAAGGGACAACCCCACAGCCCATAAAGATATTTTACTACACTATTATATTACTTTAATTCTTATTCCACATTGGTCGAGAAGTGTAGGCATTCCAGACCCTGTAGATTTGATTTCTTTAGTACAAATGAAGGTTTGTGTAGGACGTGGTTACAAAACCATGGCATGTGTTACCAAAATCAAACATTGTGTGTTTGTGTCAGGGTGTCACATGCATCCCTGCAGTCACAGGTCACTGCGCCCCTGTAAAGACCTCATGGAAGCCATAGCATTTCATTACAGCATTTCTAGGACACATTCCTGACTGTAGCACTTTTCATACAATAACTGCAGCTCAAAGTGCTTTACAGTGAAGAGATTACATGCTTCAATATTAAATCATAAATACCTGGATTTAACATATAATTAACATAATTAATAATAAATAACATAATTTTACATTATGTTAATAATCAGTAAAATAATAATGGGTAACATTGTTTTCAATTATTAACTAAGGAAAAGGTTCAATTTATGCATTTTGGAATAAATAATATAAATGAACAGACGTAATTTCTGTTAATCGTACAGTATTCTATTGCGTTAAGTGTTTATCTTTTTATGTGTATTTTAAACTTATTTTCTAAAGGAGGCATCAATATTACAGTTAACAATATTAAAACAATGGGTGGCACTAATATGCCTGCAATAACAAACACATAATGTTTGTTGTGTGTTCATATGAAATTGATACTGATTTGAAAATGACACCATGGTGTTTCATGAAATGCATACCATGGGGCGCGTCAATATAGACTCATCAAATGTTTGCTTTGAATTTAGAAAACCTCCCATCCGCTTACACACACACACACACACACACACACACACACACACACACACACACACACACACACACACACACACACACAATTCAGAATAGTCACAAACAGAAGAACTTCGTGCACGTGACATTAAATATTTTTTATTTTTTGTAGTAAATGGTTACAAAAAAACTTCAAATTGTCAAATCACACATTGACCTATAAAAGTATTTGAGAATCCTTTGTAGTTATTTGTGTTTAGTTGATTATCTATCCAGATACTATATAAGTAAATATGCCACTTGGATAATTACGAATGGAGCTCTATCGAGAAAATGGAAGTTGGAAGATCATGTCCAAATAATAACACAAATAATGTTTTATAACTGCCAAACATTAACCTTATTTAATCAATTGTGTGGTTGCATTGACGTAAGCCACCTGTCTATACTGTATTGCTATATAACTCCCCGGGGCGTTTCAAAGATGGCTGCCAGTGTCAACACTTACTTTGGTGTAACTGCACTCTAACTCTGAGTCTGACTCCACCTCAGACCCACCCATTTCACAACTTTTAAAAATGCAATAACCTAGTTGAGGAGTTGAGTGAGGAAGCCTATTAACATTAACATTTGTATTTGATGATGCACAAGTAGACAAGAAGTACCGAGCCAAGTCCAGGGGGATTTTTTACAAATATATTTCCAGCCATTTTGAGACCATAAAATCCAGATTTGTATAATAATGGGAATGTTGTCAATATTAACACCAGCATTTATGAGTATCATTGTAATGTTTCGTGATCCCAGTCCTGTGTTAGTCTCGTCACTTCATGTGTTTACCTTGTATATCAAGCCTGTTTCCCTGTCACGCCCTGCCCGTGTTTCCCAGTCTTGTTAATTCCACCCATGTCCGTGTTGAAATGTTGCCTTGCTCCTGTGTTCTTGCCTTTGTGACCCTTTTTGTTTAGTGACAATCATCTCACTCAGTTCAGTCTTATGATTTAGTTTACCCCTCAAAAAACACAATTTAGGATGCAGTTACACTTTAAGAATTATTTTGCTCCTGCGACCATTGGCCTTTTAAATAACATTGTGAGATGTGTGTTGTATATTGTTGTTATAGATTTGTGTCTATTTGTCACCTAGTTATTATTGTCGGCTGTATAGTAGCTTCTGCTCGCTCTAACACAATATACATAGAGATAATAAGATAAGCTTAACCTTGAATACTTATTGTTGCTATAGTTACAATTATTGTTAGGCCCACGGATGCATCCAATATGCAAATGAACTTGAAATGTCCAATATGTTTCCAATTAAACGATCAACAGTGACATTGCTAATATTAGCACAGGATGCCATTTCCCAGAAACATTACATGTACACTTATTTACTTAATAGGTGATGTGTGTGTCCTCTACACACCCTGTCTATTTATTCATGACAACATAACTGTGTGTTTATAAGAGCTGCACTTTGACATGGTCATCACTATCCAGCTCAAGGAAGGACACAGGCTGTCCCTCAAGAGAACCAGGTTCACCTTTAATTTGACTTGGGTCTTGTGTCTTCTATCATGCCTTGTCTTGTTCCACTCACTTATTTAATGAATTACTACACATCATGTGAACATCTATTGATTTAACTAGCCTGTTATTTTCATAGTAATTATAATTACATTGTTATGTTGTTTAATGTACATGTGGTTAATTGTGTGTTATACCATAATGTAAATAACATTATAATGCCCTCCTTCTCATTGTGTCAGTAAGCTGTCTGTCTCTCTGTCCTGCAGGCCAACATCTTCATCCTTCTCATCACCTTCATCATGACCACTATGAGGATGATCAGTGGGACTGTGCTACTCCTTGTTGGGATGGCTGTGGCTGATGCCGGTAAGTTTTATTTCTCACACACACACAAATGCAAACATCATCATCATCAAATGATGTTCAGGTGCAAACCCCTTTTAGTTCCTACATGTCAAATGTACATGTACATAATTATGTTAATTAAACCCCAGTCTCATTAACACTGCTCTCTAATCTCACACAGGTTGTCCCTCAGGATTCACTCAGTATAGTAATCGTTGCTTCCAGTTCTTTGCAACAGCAAAGAACTGGGTTCAATCTCAGGTAAAGATCTTATTTATAGTGGATATTAAAATTGTACTAATTATAAACTAGATAGAATATGTGTTTAAAGTGTTTATTGACAGTCATAAACATGTTAAACTCTCTCCACGTCTCTTGCTATGCCTGCAGCTCCACTGTTTGTCACTAGGTGGCACCCTAGCGTCAGTACACAATGCTGCTGAGAACAGCTTTGTGCGGGATTTGATCAAAAAGCAAGTGTCTTCTGAACCCGTCGCGTGGCTTGGAGGCTTTGACAAAATACAGGTACAATATCTGAGCCCGCCCTCCCACAGGGTGTGATGCAACTGCCCCTTGTGCTTTTGAGCCAGGGTGTTTATTAGAGGGGGTGATGGTGGGAACAACAAGTGTTCACTTCCACTCTTCTCTCATAATGTCTATAGGAGAAAACGTGGTTGTGGATTGATGGCACCAAATTTGACTGGCGTAACTGGCTCAAGGGTGAACCTAACAATCTTTTCAGAAGAGAACACTGTCTTGTGATGAACTTTGGTGGTAAGTTGTCAACACGCTAAATGTAACCATATTTCTTTTCTACCGTACATGTCTTAATTTCATATTTAAAATGTGCAGGCAACAGTTCATTTCACACCCATGTATTTTGTTTTTGACAGGGACAAAGCAATGGAATGACCACAGATGCGCCAAACGTTTCTCTTATGTCTGCGCCACACGTTTATGAGCTACGCGAAAACACAGGCTTTATTTTCCGTATTGCTCACTGGCTTTCTCTCAACCACACACACACACGCACACACACACACGCACACACACACACACACACACACACACACACACACACACGTCATGAGACCCACACACAACATCTGGAGGCTCTCTAATCCAGTGGTTCTCTAACATTGTGAACTACGATGCCCCAAAATAAGTGATTAATTGGTTGTGTCTGACCAGCATAATGCGTGTGTGTGTGTGTGTGCGCGCCATTGACCACTTATTCTGGTAGCATTACAGTGTACAATACACACATCCATACATTACATTTGAGATAATCATATGACATAATATTTATAATGACGATTATAAATGAAATTACTTTTGAGCATTTTGCGACTGCTTGAAGCATCCTGACCCACAATGTGAGACCCACTGCTTTAATCCACATCACTCCTTTAGTCCTGTGCTGGTTATAAGAGGAGCAGGAACGCTCATGGATATAACGCTTTAAGATCTTACTTGCATTCTAAAATATTAAAGACTTAAAAGCATCAGAAGTTGTGTTTATATTTTTGTGCGTGTGTGGGTGTGTGTGTGTGTGTGTGTGTGTGTGTGTGTGTGTCACATTGAAGGTATATATTACAGGGGTGTCAAATATGCGGCTCCATTTGACTCATTTGACAACAGCGCCACCTATTGGCGTTGGGTTCATTCTGAGGAGAATGGAAAGAATGAATATATGGTACAAAATTGACAAGGATAAACACATACATTCTGTCTCACTTGTATTAAATGTAGAATCAGATTATAACTATCTGCTGGAGCATGATATTATTTTTTATTTTATGATGATGAATTACATTTAATTTATTCTCCAGTGTGGAGATATAATCTCGCCCGTACCCCCTAGAGCAGCGGCTCTACTGCGAGTTCCTCGTGGATATTACCAAGAAAGTAACTTTGTGAGGAATGGTCCAAAGAGCATGTCTGTCCATTTTCATGAAGATCAGACAGAAATTGAGGGAGTATTTTTGACGCCACATGATGCGTTGGATTCAGGAGGGTCTAGGGAATTGGGGATACCAGGTTTGTACATTTCCATGACACTAGGCAAAAGTTATGGGCAAATACTTATGTCCAAAATAGGCACATTTTTTACCTTAGCCTGACTTTTGACCTTTAGAGGTGACCTCTTAAAATTAAGTGTGAAAGGCAAAGTAAAGGGGACTGAGCAGAGATTTAAAATAAATGAGCATTGCGACATCTGATAAAAATCAAATACTATTACTGCAAATAAAGTGTATAAAGAGATAAATGCAAGATAATTGATACATTCATCTACAGTGCCATGTATAAAGTAGGCCTAACTAAGCCATAAAAATGATTTACATTTTCTATACATTTATAGTACATGTTGTATTTATGTTAATGTATATTTTTTGACATTTACATTTTTGGAATAAAATAAGTTTGAGATCAAAAAATGTTAAGGACCCCCTACAGAACCTATGAGGATCCCCTGTTGAAGACATCTGGTCTAGAGTTGGTGCCCTGGTGCTGACATGCTTATAGGAGCCTGTGTTACAAACGTTCAGCATGAGACTCTTATATGACGTAGTCCTGATGAACTGACGAGGCTGATCTAGACATATATATATATATATATATATATATATATATATATATATATACATATTTATAACAAGATATGCCAGCATTAGATACAACAATTAGCATAAAGCTGCCAATAACACTTAACACGGACAGAAAGTGGAAGGATGTCCTGTGCACAGCATATACAGTACCACAACTTGACTAAAAATGAATTCATATTCATCAGCTTTTAGACATAGAGAGAGAGTAGGAGTTTCGCACAAACACACGAGGAGATTCGTAAGGAGACAGTGATTACCTATTTCATTGTATTTATGAAAACTGTCTGTTTTGTGGTAAGAATGATCTGTCCCTGAAAAGCAGGTGTTATCATTCCACATCGGCTTGCACAGGGGACACAATGGCAGCAGTCATCCGAGCAAGATTATGTATAAGGAATGTGCTGACAGGGCTTGCTTGTGCCATGTTCAATTACCCTTTTCTTTGCTGTTTAATGTCTTATTCCACTTCATAACAGCCTCATATAATTTCGCCCAAACATGTTTCTTTTGGAGAAAGAATTACACCTGTTATTTCTAACGATAAATCATAGGCAAGTCAAGGCTAGGACTATATCTAGGCTATTTCATTATCAATGCACTTTTTTTTTCCTTTCTTAGAGTTGGCAATACTATTGTAACCTGCCCAGCCAGAGGAATTGTTGTCATCCATCTGGGTAACCGTGCATTGAACCTGTTTGTGACGGGCTGTACTTTCAAAAAAATACTTGGCAGTTGATTGGATGAACCACCTGGTCGTTTTTGCTGTTGGTCGGCACCCCGAAACCACGCCCGTATAGCTAAAAACACGACGCTGATTAGAAAACCAGGCCTACAGAATTGTAGGCTGTTGAAGGACAGTCAACTTAGTAAGCTAATAACTTGCATTGCAGCAGGATAAACATTGAGCTGATTCGAACGCTCTCTACAGTTTTATATCCTCGTGGTGTTACAGGGAGGGGTATGCTAATCTGTGGACCAACTACGTATATTATCCCCCATTTCTGGCCTTCCCAAAAAATTGGGAACAGAGAAATGATGAAATACAGTTTAACGGTCTAACTCTACAATAAAATATTATATAGTTAACAATTTTCTCACATGTTTAAAGGAATGGATTTCTAATATATATATAAAGTATTTCTAGACAAATCTCCGTATTTGCTTTACACAATCTTTAAAAGTTACAGATTAATGTAAAGGACATTTGAAGCAAACATTTAATAACATGTTTGGCGATTGGCCCCTCCAAAGTCCACGGTGTAAAACCTTATTTGTCCCATTATGCCCGATGTTCCCATGTTGCATTCTTGAAACCTCTATGTGATAGCTCTGTAGAAATTAGCTAGTAATTCCCCTTCTGCCTATATTGGGTAGCAGGACTGTCACTGAAAAAGTGTAGATGTTGTACAGCAGGAAATTCTACTTTTACTATGTCAGGGGTCACAGGGGCCCAAATGGCAGGTGGGTCGTGGTTTCTGCAAGAAGACGTGTGCTAAAGGACAGTGGGTTTTGGCCTGCAACAGAAGGGGACACCTGTGTGGAGAGTCGCTTGTTTATGTGATGCCCCAAAATGTACAGACTAAATCTCATTGCCATATTTACAGTTATAATTTTCACTAAAGTCAACATGAATGAGACATTCACTTTGGAAGACATCTGTTCACGAACAATCCTGTGAGAGCTGTATTGCCATTGTATGTTGAAGATGTGTTTTCGGAAGGTGAAGAGTCTGTTCTGGAACTGAAATGCAAGTGCGTTGTCTGTTAACTCTATTGTCTGTTATGAAACTTGTCCTTTTCGCCTGGCTTTGAGTGGTTTATTTTGTCAAGGCACCACTGTGTAAGTGTTTCATCATCAGATGGGGCTTTAAGGAGAGGGTAAGCTGTGAACTGACATTCTCTGCATTCACCATAATGGCATTCTTTTGAATAACTTCAGATGATTCAACCATCTCATTTAGGTTTGAACAATGTGAAAGACCCAGTTTCTGTAGTTTATGAGCCATGTATTGCACATTCTCATGTGTTTTACACAGGCATGTTTGTACCTTTCGTTAGGTGGCACAACCCAGAAGGGTCTCTTCCGACAGAAGTTGGTGTAGCTCAATATCTGACCCATCTCTGCCATAAATCTTTTATGCAAATTTAAAAGGAAATCACATAGCAGTCATCTCTGTTTTTTAACCTGCCGCACAGTGATGGGGTTTTTCTTGCCGGTGGCTACGCGGCTGAGGTAATCCTTCAGGTAAAACGCTCTCACTTTCTTTTCTGTGATTGATTTTTGATTTCTGATTCCTTTGGTTTTATTTTCAGCTGTTTTGAATGAAAATCCACTCAGCTGTTTACACAGTGTTGTAAGTTTGTATTTTTTTTTAGTAGCTTTCCGGTAAAAAGGCGAGCATATGTGTTCTTAACTTTTTTTCGGCAGTTTTGTACTTTGCTTTAATGTCAGCCAGCAACGCATAGTGGAAGTTTCAGGTTTTTCTGATAGATAGAGAACTTTGACCACCATTCAGGATATTTCTGGTCTTCTCTTTGGGACTGTCGGGGTTAGATTTACCTTTCAATCGATGTATCCTTTTTTTACATTCTTCACATTCTTCTCCTTCATAATTTTCTTGAATTTGTTGCCTGAAAAAAAATGCTTTTTTTACCCATTGGATGCATAACATCAGAATATTCCAATCGCCATGTAACTGGGAAAATACAAGCGATATAGTTGAGCATGTAAACCATTGACATCCAGTCAATGGTTTACATGTTTACAGTCAGTGAAGCAAATGATATACTTCCTTTGCAACACTTAACCTGACTATGGCTTAAGGACATTGATATGACGTTCATTCAAAAACTCTTTAATGAGGCCTAAGCGGCTAACCTTGACGTTCTTTCTAGTTCATCTGGCGTCAACTGTGGGCTCAACACTGCCTCTATTTGAGTTGTTGTCTGTGCCTGGTCTGGTTCACTCTCCACTTCATCCGCTGCACTCTTTTCTCTTTCTGTTAAATCATTTATTTTAAATCTTTTGCATGTTTGTATGTCATGTTCACATTTTTCTCTTATTTTTTGCAGGTGAAAGGCTCTACGAGCTGGATTTGCATCTCCTCTCTGCCTGTATAACTTCTGTCTCTCAGCTGCACTCAACTTAGCCATATCTGTCAAATATATCAATAATTTACTTTATATCATTTTGCCATTCTTTAAATCATTATGACCTTAATGACATTTAATTATGTAGTGTATTCTTAATAACAAATTGAATAATTGTACATACAGTCACTGGTGTTATATGCAAAGACCATAACACCAGTGACAAATTAACATTAAAAGCACATTTTCCAAAATGTTGTCAATGTCATCTACAAAATAGGATGATGGATCATATTAAAATCAATACATTATATCAGTAAACACTTAAAAAAGTAAACTCCACTGTACAACTACAGAACAAAGTAAACATTGACATGTATAAATTAACCATATTGAAAGGTGACATTTGAAAGCAAATTCAAAAAATGTACAACAAATAAAAAATAAATACATCCACACTCCACTAAAGCGGTATCCCAAGGGAAGGGGACAACTGCTTTTTAAAGTACAAAGGACATTATAATTCATTTTAAAAATAAATGTGCAAAACTATATTGACTCAAATCATTATCATCATTCTTAAAGCTGTTGTGTGGGTAACATATTTATGGTTAAGCAGTGTGACTTTAAAAACAATGTAAAGCTTTCTCATGCCTGGAAAGTGTAGGGACAGGTTTGTCACCATATTTTGATAATGACCACGTTCTGTCGGTTCAAATGTGAAAGGACAGTTTGCTGTTAAAACGCGAAAGGATAGTTTCACATTATAAAGTGATAGTTTCACGATAGGCTAGCAAAATCGACAGTGTTAATTTAACACCCACATTGTTATTTGTAACACCTAAAAAGTCTATATGTGTCCACCCTTTTGAGTGTTAAAGTAACATTTTTAAAAGTGTTATATTTTGAAAACCCAAAGTGTGTTAATCTAACAGTGTATTGTTAAAATTGAACAATACTCTTGAATATACATGACATGAATTAATGAATATACTGATGTCATATTCACACTACACTGGTGTTAAGGTTGTGTTGAAAATTAACACTGATTTAGTAACACCAACACTAGTATTGAGTGTGTGTTAAAATATTTTACTATAATGCTACTATGCCTGAGACCTAAATAGCCACATTTACCCATGCTTTAAAGTTACAAACAGTAGAGGTAAGTAAGGGGGCAGGATGATCAGCTGGAAGGTTGTGGGTTTGAACCCTGGTGTTGACCTACCTGTAATCCTTGAGCAAGATGCCTAACCACCTCAACTGCTCCCAGTGGTTGGTCACACCTTGCATGGCAGCAATAACCATCAGTGTATGAATGCGTGTGTGACTGGGTGAGTGTGAGGCAATTCTGGAAAGTGCTTTGAGTGGCCATAAGGTTAGAATAGCGCTATATAAATGCAGTCCATTTAGTAGGCAAATTACAGAATGTTTAAAAAAAGTATATATTTTGGTACACTTCATTGACAGTTCAGAAATACATTCAACCTGACCATTGCTGAAACAATGGTAAATGATGGTCCTTTTAAGACTGGCAGCATAATGTGTAAGAAGGCTGATGAACCCAAATGAGACATGAGAGTAATTGATAAAGAGGCAAGGAATCAGTTTAATAGGTTTAAAATGGCAGGCATGTACAACAACAAGAGCAGGCATTGGTCGGGTGATCAGGCAGTAGATTCCGTAAGACTGAGACATAATCAAGGGCAACAGGTGGGCAGGAATAGCAACAGCAGGCTCAGGACACACGCATGTTAGACTTGAAGAACCTGCACTGAACAAAGGAAAATATACAAGAGCTGATTACAAGGGGAAACACCTGGGAGGACCACACAGGTGCCATGAGATAAGTAATCAACACCAGGGAGACAAGAATCAAAGGGCAGGCTCACATACAACTAAACTCAAATTAATGGCAGACAATTTTCACCTCCTACTTCAATACCATGCAAGCGAAAGTTGGAAGAAAACATTTGCTGTCTGTAGCGAAGCAATATCGCATCTTCACTTTGTCTAGGCTTCAACACAGGTAACTTTTACTGCTGAGTTTGCTGCTGACCCCACAGGGCTGCGGTTTTCTTATGGAGGAATGGAGGAGGCTTGGATAACCATATAACTTTGTCTGTCCAGCTTGTTTTGCACAATGATAACTTCAAACTGCACCTACTGTACACATTTTCCTGTCTCAAAACAACAAAAAACTCTTGTCAAAACTGCTCATACAGACTACAAACCATGGGAAACTGAGTTCAGTGTGACACCTCCTGCACTTTCTACATTCAGCACCAGAAGACATGCATTTCACATCGAAACGCAACTGTCCATCATTCAGTCTTTCATTTGCGTATGTGTGACCGCAGCCTCAGACTGGTTAAAGGTGTTTGAGATTAAAAAAATACAAATATTAAGCAGTCCATTTAGATGGATTGTTGATAGTGAGTTTAAAAATGATCTGTTGCAAGACCAACTAAGTAATTACTGAATATAACTCCTTTGATACTGTAGAGAAACAGATGCATACTTCTAATATATATATATATATATATATATGTTTTTTGTAATTATGTTTTCAATTTACATCCAATGTAGCCTAACTCCAGTTCCATTTGTTTATTTGCCTACTTTGATGACCATCATGAGGCTACCTGCATTGGCAAGTCCAGTATAGTCCACTATTCAATGCCCCACCCTCCTTGGTTGTTGCTATAGGCATGCCGGTAAAGTAAGCTATTTGCACTTAGCATGTAGGCTAATGGTGTTTGATGTATTACAAAGGAATAGCACATTTCTCAAATAATAGTAAATGCATCCACCCTTCCCCTTACTACACCCCGGGAATAGGTTCTCTTCATCTTATTTTTAGTTAAGAAACATTCAGTTTTATTATCATGACATACGTACTGTATCTTTTTTATTTTTGTTTTGAAACCAGTATTTAATCAAATCTGATAAATAGGGGGGCACAATTGGACAAGCCGAGCCGTTAGCCATGGTGGTGATTGACTGGAAAGATGCACATCGTCCGATCCCTAGGACTAAATCGCACCAACCTATCAACCAGGCTACCTTCCAATTTTTCCATTGTTAATCTTAAGTGGTTGTGTTTTTTTTTGTAATGGATTTCATTCACACAACCAGATCAGTATCTGATCGTCTTCGAACCTCTAGCAGCGCAATATGCCCCCTGCCGTCCCTCTTAATCTGGTTCAGAGAAAACCTACAAAATAGAATAACTGCTGGACAGACTCAATGCTTACAGCCAACGCGAGTGGAAGACAACAACATGCACTATTTTTATATTAAAGTGCACTCCAGCTCTGAGCCTGACTTCACCCATTACAACTTTGAAGTAGTGGGTAGTTGTAGGGAGGGGAGGGACTGAGAGTTAACGTTAACATAAATATTTGATGATGTACAGTATGCGTGTACCGCTGAAAACCAGCCAGGAGGTGATTATTAAAATTAGTAGTTCTGTTTTCAGGCCATAAAATGCAGATTTGTATAAAAACAGGAATTGCATCAACATTATTACCACCATCCCACATTATTACCGCCATTATCTGTGACGTGTCTCATCACAGATAAATCCTATTACTTTGTTTACAGTTCAAAAAACACGTTTTAGGGTGCAGTTACACTTTAATGTTTCAAATCACAGTTGCTATGAAGCCATTTTATCAAGTTATAGCAACTGCAACATTCAACTGTCAACTTGTCCTTGAGGAATAATGTGATGTGAAAATCGCGAGATGTTTAATAATTATAGAAATAAATGGACTTGGTGTTACAGATTTTTATTCATACAATGTACAGTATGACTAATATGGCATTCTGTCTGCATGAATATCTCCTTTTATTTTCCTTGCCCGATGGGAGGAAAAAATAGTGGGTTTTGTTTTATTTACACATGACATGGGCTTGGCAGCCCTAGACTGTAATGTGATTATGGGCTTTGTACTGTAAAATAAATGGGGCTTGATTTTTGGACATATTAGGAACCCAACTGAGTCATGTAATTCTATGGAGATTATTTATTTAACAAAAATAAATGATTCTACTACACAATACTAGAATAGGCAATAATAACAATAACTCATAATAATAATAATAATAATAATTATTATTATTATTATTATTATTATTATTATTAATAATCATTAATAATTCATAACCACACAAACTGCATGCTAAAACATGCAAGGGAATGGGAGGAAGATCAAAACACAAAATTACACAAGCCGGTGTGTGTTTACACTGTATGTATTATATGTATGGCCTATGTAGAAGTGTCTCTGTGATCTATAATAACTCTGTGTGTGTGTGTGTGTGTGTGTGTGTGTGCTCAGTAACAGCGTAAGAAGAATGTATTGCACGCGGTTCCTCTGAGGCAGTCACACAGTCTGCCGATACGAGGGCCGTGCTTCAGAGCACAACGTTCCCCAACGTCACACTGAGGTGGGAGAAGGGGGGGGGGGGGGGATAGATAGAGAGAGAGAGATTGTCGGTCACTTTGACTCACACGCTTGCATTCATTTCATCTCATTTATGAATTTGGCAGCGCAACAACAGAGAATCGTATCGTCTTTTAATTTACCCGTGGGATCACGCTGGCCTTCTTCTCCACAGACAGACCTGTCCTGTCTTTTGATCCCTCCAGGAGACCCTGCACTGCCTCCACCTACAAAGACAGCAGAGAGATTCAAAGTTGTAGTCAGTCATGCTGGAGAAGGCTTTTTTGATGTTTGACCTCGGTCAAAACAAAAACACCTCACGCTCTCTTCAAACAACAAAGAGTGCTTCGTCCAACACGATGGACACGTATTGTCCAGGCTAGGATAGTGTTGTGTGGTGCGGTCTGCACCAGTTTGTTTGTGTTCACATTTACAGAACCAGCCACGGGCTGTGTAGCAACACCGGATCATGTTTTGACGGCGCATTATAACTTTAATCCTGCCACATGCCCGCTCAAATACTGATTAACAACATAAAACTAACAAGAAATATGATACATTTTACATATTTGATTGATTAGATTGATTATTCTGTTAAATATGACCTTTCTCGAACATTAGGCTTTTAATACACTTTATAGCACCACTGATAATATGTAGATCAAAACATGAATTAATGTAAATTAAAAGACACATAAAAGTCTATAATATAACATAGCTAAATAATCCCAATATTACAATGTTACAGGGTAGTTTACGCTACACCATTATAAAGTACAAAAATATGTTATATGCAATAGGAGGTCCCTGTGCCGTGTTTCTAACATTAGATTGACAAACTTTGAAGACCCCTGGTGCCTAGAACGTTGGAATAGAATGACTGGAAGAAGAAAATATATATATATATACATAATAAAATACAATATATAAAACATAATTGAATAAAAACAAATAGTTCAATTTTAATAAAATAATCTAAAACAATATATAAAAAACACATATATAACACATACTCATAAACTCTTTGGCACAACAAAGTAGTGCTCACAATCAACTATAAAAAATGGTTTCGAGATCTTCAGCCTCAAATGATATAACTTTTATACAGTCCTTTCAAATACTGTATGAAGCACAAAATATTGTATGCGTGCTCCACTTATATAGCATAATAATAATAATAATAATAATAAATAAATAATATAATATCCTCTAAAGTTTAGTTTGGATAGAGCAAAAAAAAAAAAAAAAAAGTAAACCTGATTCAGCGTTAGAATGAGCCACCTGTGCCAGTCTTTCTATCTGCTCACCAGATCACTGCTCCAGAACCCCAGTGCTTGCTGTGCTTCCTCTTGAATGCCTGGAGACATCTGACCCTGGCATATGACAGCCAACACTGACAGACACACAGACAGGTAGACCGCCGCACGCTCCATGTTTCCTTTGAAGAAGGAAGAGAGAAAATAAAGTTCGTTCAATTTAGGTTTCTAATGTCACTGCCTTTGTGACGCCAGAGAAAATGGTTGTTGTTTCTCTGCAGCGTGTGGCTTCTGTGTGTTTTTCTGTGTCCTGCTGTTTTTCATCTATTTCTGGAATGTTTAAAAGTGTAGTTGCGTCCTGTTGCTGGCCCATTGTCTGGAAATGATCTCACCTGTATTTATATATGCTACCTCAAGTAGGCTATGTTCCCACGTCATCACCTTGACCCTGTCAGACATTTGCTTTCTCTTGTTAAAACTGCCCTGTTGCTCAGATAGTCTGCTTGCAATTCAGCACACGCGTGTTTTTTGAGTCAGCTCTGAACAGTAGTCATATTAGCATAGGGCTTTTCCGCTGGTGACCACGTGAGATAAGATATTGGACGGTCATCTGAATTAATTTGCAATGATTTATGAAGGTGACATCTTGCTAATATTAAACAAGTTGAGTGTCAAAACAGTTTGGTATCCGGTGATAAATCTAACCAAAACATATTTATGTTTGCCTTGAGAACTTGAAAGGTGCACAAGTGTGACGTTATACCCATTCATGCATTTATTTATTATGATGAATCAGTGCCAGCAAACACGGCCAGTATTCTATAAACCTTTTATAAAAATCTAATTGATGTCACTTTTATTAGGAAACTATATGCAGATGCAAAAGTGTTTGTCGCCTGATTTGAGCACAAGCACCAATCTACAGCCAGCTGAAGTTTTCCATAAGAGCCGGGCACATTTCCAGTTTCCACCGGCACTCTAGGTGATTGGGTAAGAGGGAAGTACAACAGTATTTAAGGAGGTTCGATTTAAATGTATTAGCACCGCCTTTATGACAAACACTTTTGAATTGCGGGGTTCCAGACTGGCGAAGTCAAATTGTAGATCACAAGCAGAGGTGTAGGAATATGGAAGGCAAACTAAGCAAGTGTCTGGGACCCCAAACTGGGAGCGGGCCCACATCTGCCCCTAAACAGTTGTCCAGAACAATGACACATCAGTGAAAACCCCCACTGACTCCCCTCTAGTCTGGGCCACATACATGTCTGATGCATGTAATGTGTGGCCGATAAAACATCTCTTCAACTTATTCATAAGTAGATAGATAGATTTATTGGTCCTTTCGTAAATTCATTGTGTGCCATACAGCACTCGTCAGAGAGTTATTACAAGACAATCAATAGTAGCACCAGCATAAGGTAACTAATACACCATGTGTATTGGTTCCGCTGCATTTAGCGCTGTGGCGGATGGAGGAACGGACGTTGTTGTGAAGGGCCCCATTCGCCTCTTTGGTCCTTCTGCCTCCATGGGCCCCCAGACACGCTTGCATCGCCCCTGCTCACAAGATCAGGATGGTATCAACAGGCTATTAGATGTGTAGGTTGTGACAGGCCGTGCTCCATAGCAACATGTTTTATACAGCTGGGTGGCAATATGCCTAGTTACCATTACGCTATCCTGGCTCTAATGTGCATACATACATAGATACATACATATATAAATGCTCAAGGAATGCAATAACAGCAGCGTACACAGAAAAACAAAGAGAACGAGACAGACAGACAGACAGACAGACAGACCAGGTGTGTGTTGACCGGAGCGTCGGGGACCAGATAGTGATTGGTACTGACGTCAATGGTGTAAATGTTGCATTCAGACAGCGTTGGGATTGCAAACTGGAGCATTGCAGGTTGTGACGTACTCTTCTGGATGTGCTCCGCGTTTCAAGATGGTGCAGCCCCTACCCTCAATTTCCCGTGCCTGCACGTGCCAACGAGCAACGCCTTTGTAAGTTATTCCTCTGTATCTACCTATACTTCAATGGGACAAGCAAGCAAACACACACACCCTATACACTACTCAATATAGGATGTTTCTTCTAAGCCTTCACCTGCCTAAATGATTTGCCTACCTATCCTAGCCTCTACTTGTCCTTAACATGAATCTTTTCTTCTGTTTTGGAATTAAACCAGTACTGTATCTGCCATGTCTACACTTGGGTCTGTATACCCCCCAAATCTTTAAATACATTTTTTATTCAACTATTTTATTAAATAAATGAACCATTATTCCCACAAACCAGAATGACGTGAGACTTTGGAATTCATTCAAATTTTTGTGTCGTGGAGCTTCTGATAGAGCACCCTATGACAATTAATTGAAATGAATACTAGAAATGTCAGTGTCACCTCTGACGGTGACATAAAATGTCACGTCACTTATCAAAATGTCACAATTTCAAAAAATGTAATTATCAAAAGTCAAAGTGAAGCTCTTCTAAGAAAAGACGATATTAAGATGTTCCAAATTATTATTTGGTGAGTGCAGCTATCTAGCTGTCAGGAAGCTGTTCTTATATCTTAAAAGGAGTGTGTGTGATGGTCATGCAGGGTGTGAAAAAAACTAAGAACTACACATCAAACTACACACTAAATACATAATTACCTCAACCACACTGAACCACACGTTCATGATTCTGCTACTTAATCTGCCAGTTTGTGGGTAAAGCTGTACGTAAGTGTAGCAGGTTTATTTCCACTGTTGCATAGAATATCTTCTTAGATAATATGTTCTTTTCTCTGGACAGAATTAAATGCTGTGACGATGCATAAGGTTCTCGAAACAATGCCACGGCGACTGTGCAACGTGATCAAAGCTAAAGTTGTTGTTACCCTCTCGGCACCCACTGCATCCTAACCATCCTGGAAGAATTGATTCCTCCTTCTGTGGTCCCTTCCCAAGGTTTCTTCCTATTTTTTACCCACATGGTTTTTATGGATGTATTTCCTTGCTCGGAGGGAGGAGAAGGTTTTAAGGGGGGTGTTTGTTTCCATGTGAAAAGTGGGACAATATAAATAAACTTGACTTAAATGCATTCCAATGAAATATTAGTGTCTAGGTCAGGCATAGGGAACCCTGGTCCTGGAGAGCCACAGCCCTGCATGTTTTAGATGTCTTCCTGCTCCAACACACATGATTCTAATGAATGGGTCGTTATCAGGCTTCTAACACACACACTTCTAACTTTGTTCATTAGAATCAGGTGTGTTG
>JAODLL010035952.1:0-22101 GCA_026546735.1 Forbesichthys agassizii | reverse complement strand
ACAATGAAAACGTACTGTACAATGACAGTGGTGATGTTTGGATAGAGATTTGGTCTCAACTGGACATAAACGCTTTTAGGAGTGGATATAGAGTGGATATTGTTAGGTTAGAGGTGTGCCTTGTTCTGCTTTGCTACAGTACCGTACCGTACCGTCTACTGTATTGCAGGCTTCTAAGGCAACGTTTTGTGATGAACGTTGGCGATCTTGAATGCACATCTGTTAACAACTATAATAATTTGTATATATGCCATGCTCGAAGACAATATTGTATCAGAGTTGCATTTTACATACAACGATGCCCATTATGATGGGTGCAACCAATTAACAAAAATGTATTGATAAAAATGGAGGTGATACAAATTAATGTTAAAGTAACAATTTCATCGATCGATTGCAGTAAGACTAAACGATAAATGCGGAAGTAGCGAAATTGGTTGCATTATAAAAACATGATAAAGTATCAGTATTTTCAGTTCAGATGTTTTTTCATCACCTCCATTTTTATCAATAAGTGTTTACTTCCACACCCTTATTCTACTACTAGATCTTAATGGCTATACCATTAGACGAAGGGATATGCGTTCAACAACGACGTGTCTCTTGAATGCACATCCTTTCATATAGCCTACTTTATTTACAAAGCGCCGCCGCCGATAGTTTTTACTTTTATACATAAAAAATGAATGCTGCTGCTCACATAATAGTGAATAAAAGTAACACTTTTGGAAATTCGCCACAGTTGTGTCTTTTTCACAATTGCATTAGAATCTACATTTTAGGCAAGAGTGCTCTCTGCTTACTGTATCCACGGCAACTCAAGAAGAAAACAAACCTCAATGTAGGAGGGTGTGTGAAAAAGGTGCGACCAAACACGAACATCTTTCAAACCTACAGATGTCGAGGTAATTTGATTGTCGATGATGAAGCGTTCGAAAATGTCAGTAGTCTACATTTCAGCGTGTCTTCCAGCACGCGTGGGTCATGTTCCAATGTGTACTATTGTATTTCCAACCATCGTAAGAATGGGTACAGTATGGACGAATCATCATATTTCTAATGATAATGATAATGGCTCAATCTCATTGATCCAGTGAAATCACAGATACCAATGGAGCAGCAGGTGTGACTTCTGCCTGTGATAGTTCAAACCCTTCACTAACATCTACAAGGAAGGACTCTATGAGGACCCCCGAAGAAAAACTAATTCACTTTGACAGCAGGGCCAAAACCCTAGCAGACAATCAGCAGGTAGGCTATATATTTTCTGTGTTTAGACTTGGTTTCGTAATGGTAGGCTACTTGTTTTGCTTTTGCAACTACAGTAAATTCACTGTAAGTATTCTTCATTATTATACCATATTAAGTCACATACTGATATAGTAATTTCCTTTCATAGTTTGATGCTTGTATCCAGGACTTGGTACGTTGCATTGCCCTAACTAAGCTGGTCTATGGAGATGGAGATAGACGTCTGAAACTAGCACAGGCCCATGCAAGGTTGGCTAATGCATACCTCTACTTTAAAGGTAAAATACTGTACTGTATACTGTAGGCCTAATTACATAATATGTCTGTTACATATACTATACCAGTCTGCTAACAGTCTGCTACCATCTCAGGCAAGCACACATGTCCCTACAGTACTATACAGCAGTTTTTATTAGAAATGTGCCTGTAAATAACTGATTCATTAATAATAAATGTAACATTCAAGTCCAGTTTTTATTAGAAATGTGTCAGTAAATAACTGATTTATGAATTATAAATGTAGGTTGTTGCAAAGTAAGGGCATTCTGTGACACAGTATATGCAATTACTTTGCTAATGTTACACATATGTCCTGTAGCCATTTTTTTGTTTTGAAAGTGACATCTTTTAGAATGTAGCTTCAGTTTACACAAATGAATTGTCCATTGAGGCTGGGGGATGCAGGCCCAGGAACATGGCGTCCTCGCTAGGGAGATGTTGCCTCACTGCCCACCTCTCACCACCAGCAGAGAAGACAGAGTCCAGATCCTTGCGTGCCTGCTTAGCATACACCTCACCCAGGGCGGAGCCTCACTGCTAACAGCCAAATATCCTTTTGGGGCTGGCAGGGTCTCTTATTATGTGCCTTAATGTGGCCAAGCTGTCTAATGGAAATGCATACCTGTCAGTGACATTGGTACACACAATTCCTTCACTTTCCACACTCTCCAGGAAGCAGAGGCCTCTTATGCGCATGCTGAAGCAACTCTGGAGGAGCTTCACCAAGAGCACGGCATTGATGAAGATGAGAAGAAAAAGACAGAGCTGGAAATATCCACTTCTCTATCCAGGTTCATTATAGAGAAGAACATCAATTGTACAATTATATTAGAAAAGATGCCTAGATGTTTAAACAATCTATATTGTATTCTATATTTAAATAGATCAAGCCAGTCCAATATTTCCATATGTAATCCTTTGTTGATCTTGATTACCAGATAGTAAGTATTTGCAACAGATATGTGCCTACTTGGTGATATTTAGGCCTAGTAAATATCACCACTCTTTAATGCTCTCTGCTCTTGCATATTTGTTTGTGGTATCTGGTAATCACATGATTTGCTATATTTATTTCCTGTCATTCTGGTTCAGAGACTATAGTCTCAAGTTGAATCTTACTGACTCTGTGATGTCTTTCGAATAGGGATGCAGATACAAGTCAATTTTTTTTTTTAGAACAGGTAATAGTTAATGTGGTTACAACCAAGCATACTGTATGTGTGTGGTTATTATTTGACCACAAGATGGCGATGGTTTTCAATGAATATATTCTATTTGCATGCACCCCCTTCCCCCACACACAATTAGAGTCTATTTGTGATTATGGTGCATATAAATGCAGTGTATTTGCTTGAATAAAATTCTAGCCAAATTCTAGTTACAATATCCAAGTGTGTATAAGTGTTAGTCTCCATCCATCCATCTTCTCCCACGTATCCAGAGTCAGTCGCGGGGGCAGCAGCTCCAGCAGGGGACCCCAAACCTCCCTTTCCCAAGCCACATTAGTAAACTCTGACTAGGGGATCCCGAGGCGTTCCCAGGCCAGTGTGGAGATATATTCTCTCCACTTAGTCCTGGGTCTTCTCCAAGGCCTCCTCCCAGCTGGACGTGCATGGAACACCTCCCTAGGGAGGCGCCCAGGGGGCATCCTTACCAGATGTGCCCGTACCACATCAACTTTCTTCTTTCGATGCAAAGGAGCAGCGGCTCTTCTGCAGAGCTTCTCACCCTATCTCTAAGGGAGACGCCAACCACCCTCCTGAGAAAATAGGTTAGGGTAGGAACGACAATTGCATGGTACAATAAAGAGATTGAGATCAAGAGCTTTGCCTCCTTCTTCAGATGGACGGCTTCCCTGACCACCAGTGTCCACCACGGTGTTCGAGGGTTACTGCACCTTGGTTAGACCAGGGGCCTCCTCCAGACGTTCCCAGCTCACCCGCACTACCAGTTTGGGCTTACCAGGTCTGTCCAGAGTTGTCCCCCACCCCTTGACCCAACTCACCACCAGATGGTGGTCGGTAGCCAGCTCTGCCCCCTCGCTTCACTCGAGTGTCCAAAACATGCGGCCTCAGGTCAGATGATACGATCACAAAAGCTGTCATTTTCGATCAAGTGTTATTCTATTGTTGCTAAACGACAACAAAACACTTTTTTTATATATTGTAGCTAAAATTTAGTTGTATTCATTGTGACAGTAAATCAGCTTATCATTGGTGGTTCTTATGTCTTGTTACCAAATCAATAGGTGCGTGTGTATGCACGTGCGACATGCGTGCGTGTTTGTGTTTGTGTGTAAACGCCGTGGCTGTAGTTCTTCTGGGCAGGCTCTGGTATTTTTCCAGGCATTCAGTCGCTGCATTAACATTTCTCTGTTTAATTGCATGGCTGTTGGAAGCTATATTTTGCTTGACCATAATCTATAAATCAATTATTATTAATTGTTGTATTTACCCAATGTACACACATAGTACATTTCATTGATTTGTTTTCACTCTTTGTGTGTGAAAACTGACTGGTGATATTGAGGTCTCAAGGGCAATATTGATTCAGGCACATTCAGACACACACACAAACCAATGCCTTATGTGCTGTATCAACAAGTTTAAGTATTGTTTTTAACACCGTGTACAGTTCCAATTATACTGTACTTCTTATAATATACCAAAAAAAATGATTGAGTCATTCATTGTGTCCTGCAACAAACCATTATGTCAACCGTCCTGTCTGAATATATATATATATATGAGGTATGGAAGCTCTACAGTGTGAAGGGTTAAAGCCTTTTCCTCCACGCTTCCTTTACCTCTCTGCACTTATACTATCGCCTCTAGTCACCTCAGCACCATCCCTGTGGTTCCTCTCTCACACCCCCCCCCCACCTTCCCAGAGAATTCTTTCCATCCTCCACACACAGTGGGCCAGGGTTAGTCTGACATAATACCAGCTTGTTGACATAATAGGTGTAATTGGAAAAATGACCAGAGCCCGGCTAATCTGTACCGTATATACGCTTGCTCTTTTGTTCCACGATGACTAAAATGTTGGCATGCTTTGCCCTGTCAGTCCTGTAGCGACCAAGGGAAGCGTTCCCACCAAAGCCTGGAACAACAAAGAAACCTCAAACTCTTGTTCTAAATGTTCTCTGTTCTATTTTCATATCAAGGTGTACACGCTTCAGTAGCATTGGACATTTTTTTAATGGCCACAAACGTGAAGATAAATTTCCAAAAATAATACATATAATACATATTTGTGTTGCACCATTCCCTTTTTTTTTTTGCATCCTTTATGTACGGTCAACATCCTATAAGGTAACAAAGAATTGACGAGGATGTAGTCACATTGTCTCAAACAATGCTTAAGCTAATTCATACTCAAGTGCCTCAGACACACAGCATTGAAGACTTGTCTTCATTCAGAATGAATGAATCACAAATCAGGATTCACTACTGTATTTCCTGAGATTGCTTGACGTTATTTCTTCAGAAACCATATGCAATTGTTTGCCAACAATAGTATATGTGCATTTACTTATGAGGGCTGGCAATGTGTGTTTAAATATCTATTAATGTCCTGCTCTGTGGACTAAATTACATTTAATCTGCATTTGACATATTCCTCCTATTTTATGTAGGGAAGGATGCATGGTGAAAGAGATGATGGAAGGGCATTCAGTATTGTGCCATTGCTGTGATTAATACTATAAATACAAAGCAGGACTCAGGAAACACTGGATATTAGTTCTACTGCATTGCACTGCCCTAACTGGCTCTGGATTGCCTGTTCCATGAAACCTCTTGCTTAGGACACGGCATGCTGGGAAATCCCCACTATCCACCAGACAAGTATGGATACTGTTAAATAATAAGGTACATTCATAAAGTGGACACTGGAGCTACTTTCTACCACTGAGGTTTCATCAAATAGTATATTGATTGTCTTGTCATCTGACAGCCTGCATAATATACATTGTCCTTGTCAATAATACATGCAACCCTGATGCAACCAATGTGTACAGTAGGGTGTGGTTTGATTGATTTGTTGAGGTGTTCCTCCTCCTGCCAGGTTACAGCGCTGCAACTATAGCGATGTTATTGATGTGATAATTGTGCTCTTGGAGACATGCCTCTCCTAGAGTGGAGAGCTGAATTGAATTTAGACTCCATTAGATGGTTGGAATGCTGGAGGGACATTCTGTTAGCAGAGAGAGGCCTGATATGGTCTCTTAGCAGAGGATAATACAGCCGCCCACTATCACTCCTATTGTCTCTCACTTGGTCGCCTTAGCATTTTTGTATTAAAGAATAATAATAGAACTGTCAACTGTAAAAATGTGTTTTTTATTTTGTTTATTTTTTTTCCCCACATAGTATTTTCTATCCCAGACATAGAGGAGCTTGCCTCTGTTAGGGACAGTGCATAGACGTTAAAACCCCTTAAATGTTGGCACTCAAACCACCGTGTTAAAACGGTCAGTGCAGTCCTAATTTAGAAATCCTGTAATGAGATTGAACTGCTATTGCTGCTTTTACTGCTGCTTAGCGTCGTGGGATGTGTTTCAGTCCAACAGGCTGTGTTTATTATGTGGGGTCAAGAACAGCACACTGCCCCAGTCCAGTGGAGAACATTAGATAGCTGTGAGAGGACGCACCCCAGAGACAGTTAACAGTCTTGCGTTCCGCTGGTATTCCCTATTATAGGCTGCACTGCACCAGTTAACAACCAGCCATAGCCTCCACTCCTCTTGAGACCACTACAGAAGTCCCAACACACTTTAGCAGGTTCCTAGCAACACATCTCCTGGTGTACAGACAAGTGGCTGGTTCCAAATACAGCTATAAATAACACTTTACCCTTAGACAACGTGCCCTTTATCTCTTCTAACCTATGGTGCAATTTGTCTAATTCTGTCTTGTAGGGTATTTCAGAGGCTGGCCAGACCAGAGGAAGCCTTGGAGCGATGTCAGAGGTCTCTACACCTGCTGGAGGGTCAGGGAAAGCCACAGGAGATATGCTCTCTCTACAAGGACATGGCTTTCATCGAACAGGCCAGAGGCCATTTGGATGGAGCCATAGCGCATCTCTCCGAGGCAAGGATCCCACATAAACACAACACACACTGTGCAGGTTTGACAGAGGCTGCCAAAAACGTGTTCTCAGGTAATGTTGTCGCGTAGTCGCACGACGTTTGTCTACTCTCATTCACGTGGGTGTTTCGATTGCTAGGCTCATGCCATTGCTCTGAGTCAGATCCCGGGGGGTCTGGAAGGGGCTCGTGTCGCCCACAGCCTGGCTATGGTCCTCTCTGCCACAGCAGAGCCTCGCCACAATGGTGAGTCTATACACTGAAAACAGGCCCGGGCCTTAGGCTCATCTACGCTATAGGCTCTGCACAGAGGAGCTAACGAGTATGTTTATGTCGTATTTCACGTCACGCGTGCTTATGTCATGCTACTACTGATTCTAGCTCATAATAGGCACTTTGAAAACATATGGCAGATGTCTGACCCAAGTGATGACATAATGGTAGCTTTGTTCGGTGTATGGTTAAGTGCCAGTGCTTCCTTTCGACATGGTGCCACGCTGTCAGAGTCACAGGTTTCACTGTTACCGGTCTACGTTCACATGTAGTCATGACAGTTGTCCATTACTTCCCATGTTTGTGTGTAGACTCTGCTGCACATTACTTTGAAGAGAGTCTGTGTGCATTCAGGAGCTCCCTGGACACACAGGACACAGCCTTCCTCACTGTCCAGGACGACTTCTGTCACTTCCTCCTCCTCAATGGACAGAAAGAGGTAATTCACACACACACACAATACAGTTCATATCTACTAAGCCTACCCAACAATATCAGCAAAACTGCTACATTGCCATGATCTTGTTATTACTTATTACTTAAAGGTATAGTGAGCATTGAGCAATTATATTAGACACCTACCTACCCTATCCAAATAACATGCTAGCTACTGGAAAGTCCTACTGTATGCTGTGCCCTTCGGTTGACTGTGATTGCTAGTGACAGTTAGGGGAATGCGCTCTTAAGCCTGATTTATACGTCAATGTCAAACGCACAATGTCAAACGCACAGAGCTGCACGGGCCCGTCGAGCCAGGCTGCGTATGCCGCGTGCACCAGCTTCAAAATCTAAAAGCGAGTTTGTCAACCACAGTGCTGCAAACAATCCAACAATGTTTGGATGGCGAAAAGGGAGGTGTTTACCAGCCAGCAACAATTGTCTTGCGGATGCCAAAGAGTGCTTTAGTAGCAATCATTATTTTATAACAACGTCCTGTAGCCTACATGCACAGACTATTTCCCTTTGACCGCCATGGCATAATTATGAGATTCACTGGAGAGAAATGTTTTTCTATGCACTGAACATTAACTGAGAATACAATCAGCAACTCTACAACTAACTCTATGACTAGCGGACTTCCCTGATGTTCGGGAAGCGAAAATACAAACAGCGGTCTTCTATAGACTGCGATTTTCTATCAGAACAGTGTCCCATGGTCACTGTTGGTCTAACTAAGAGATTCGCTTGGAAGAAATATTCTTTATATGCTTATTTCAAATCGTTTATACTCTATTTTACCAGACATTATTTCCATATAGTGGGGCTTCATATTCTCAGTAAACAATTCTAACGCAACTAGGCCGCACAACTATAAATACTGAGCACGTCAGCGTACACCCGCACATGATATTAACAACACAGACTGAAGCATAAATCAGGCTTTAGTTTTTAGTGAGCGGCAGGTAGATAGATAGAGGCAATGTTTCACAGAGGTTGTAAAACATCGTTTTAGTGTCAACACTTTTAAGTTACCTTATAGAGCGGTTGCCTCTCATCTTATACTGTATATTTTAGATGCCCCTCAAGAGGTTGTACTTGTTGAGGGAATGATGTGTTTAGTGTAGCGCTCTGAATGGTCCAATCCCATCTTAAAGATATTTGGTTCGATCCTCGGCATGGGCCTAACCCCAGCATTCACCCTAATACTTTGAATTGTACTCAGTATAAGTCGCATGTGTCGTTAAGTGTTGTAAATAGTTCTGCTGTGCCAATTGTATTGGTCACATTGTAATGTACTGCTGCAGAGGTGTGTGGAGATCCAGAGGTCCTCTCTCACTCTGAAGAGATCCACATTTGGTGACTTCAGTGCTGAGGTGGCTGACACTCTGCAGCTGATAGGCGGTGTGGAGATGACCCAGGGAAAGATCAAGCAGGCCTACAGGAACCTCAGAAAGGTAGGTAGGTCCACATAGTAGTCTGTGGTCATTTTGCTCATTACAGCCTGCCTGCATGTGTAGTGTGGTTAAGCCATCCTGATGTTGGGCCTCTACTATTTGTATTACTTTACATATCAGCCTGGAAGCAATTAAGTATCTGTACATGTGTTGGGGAAATCATCATCATGTGGGTCTACATGTGATTGGTCTTTTGATTGGTCACGATGGAGCTTGCAAAGTCAGGATGGAATTACCATGCTACTGCAGATGCAATCTTGAAAACACTTTTATTCAATACAATGTAACGATTGTATTCCGTGTGCGTGAAGCACAGCCAGGAAATCATGATCTTTGTGTATTCTTTAATGTCACTGGGTAGTTATCCTCGCAGGCATAATGTCGCTCTTTGTCGCTGCCAAGATATTTAGCAGAGGGCAAAACCGAAAGGCCAAAAGTGAGAGGGTGTGCCTTCCCGCCCACTCATAACATGATGTACCAGTGAAGCGGTGAAGAGGTGTGCCAAAATACACACAGAGTCCCTGTTATATCGAGATGGGCTATTTCCACCGCCGTCTCTATGGCTTAGTACTGTTAGTCGCATGCTAATGTTGGAAGGCTACTGAGCAGAGCTTCCCTCGTGGTGTAAAATATCACACTGAATGACATTGTTTTCTCACTTCGGATGAAGCCGAATATTTGCTGTCGTCAATTGAACGGAGAGTGACCCCAATTAAATTGGCTTCCCATCGTGTTTATTTTAAGCATTTGGCTATTTTTTTTTTAGTATTGGTTAATGATCTGTCTCAGCATCAAGTTTGAACTAATTAAAAACAATAGAAAGTTTATTTTTCTTCACAGAAAGTTTACTTGTTTTACCACAGAAGGTAAAAGCCAAAGAAGAATATTTTAGTATTATGTAATCCATGATGAGTCACATAATCTATGACACATGTTTTGCCGCTTCCCCCTCTGAACTCAGTTCCTCCAGTCACATAACAGTCCAAAATACCCCTCTAAAGAGGGATTTCTGCACGCTGTAGCAATAACAAGTCTGAAAGTTAAGAAGTCTAGTTGCTATGTTGTTTTGTTATTGTATCAAAGTGCATAGGTGGTCCAAGTACCACAGCTCCCCCTCTCTACTAACCTTTCTAAAATACCCCTGGCATGAACCAAACCTGTCAGATCATGTTCATTCTGCTGGGACAATGACAACGTGACAACAGCCTGATAGAATGATGTTACCTTTTGAATGCTGGAAGCGATCCATTAGCGTGATCTCATAAAAGCACAACTGGAGGCTCTCTGTTATAGCTATGTCATGCTATGTTTTTCATTGTGCAATTCCATAGGAAGCCTGGCTCTGAGAACAATGAGGCACACACACTTGCCTCAGTATTCTTCCTATGTAGTACTGCAAGGAAAAGGGCCCTTCTATGACATCAACCTTAGCAGCAGTTTATAAAAAACAATAATCAGGCCAAATGGAGCTGTGCCAGTCTCACCCACAGTGCATTACTCTCGAGAGGAAAACATTGATCTCCCACGTTCTCTCCTTTTAGCTAGCCTAAGTTCTGTTGACATCCTGCGATTTATGGTCACTGTGGGGAAAACCAGGCAGGGTGTTTTATATTAGCTGGTACATGAGTGTGTACAGTACAGTATGTGTATCTCTGTTACAACACTAGGAAGTTCTAACATCAAGCTAGATAGTCATATCCCTCTGTATTAAAACTAGAATCAACCTATAATGCTTTTCCCATTTATTTATTTTTTAATTTACACATACTGAATTTCAGAATTTAGACTTTACAGTCCTGGGTAATATGTCAAAATGATCCCCTGACCATATTTTCTCTGAGTGATCAGCACAGCTGTTTTGTTTTCTGAACTTTAGAGTGTTGTAGTGGTTATTTTGGGATGTTAGCTTTTTTTATAGGTGGCCAGGAACATGGAGGAGTTTCAAATCTCTGCGTGGCTGGAAAAAGATATGATTTGTGTGATCTGTCAGGCACATGAAACACAGTTATGTGTACTGAATGCATCCCTAAAGACAATCCTGATTTTGCACAATTTTCTTCACTTTGCATGCCAGCCTGGGTACTCTCAATTGAAAGCAGGCCACCCAGCATCCAAGTGGATTAGTTCAGTTGAATACATTAAGCAATATTTCTTTCCCCAGCAGGGGGCAGAAGTAGTAACAAAACAAAGTTAAGGCTATGCATGGATGGAGACTATGCCATGTGCTCCTCAAACATGAAGTATCTTGAACAGCCTCCAACAATGCCTTTTATAAATGAAATAAGAGGATTTTTAAGTAGGGCTGTGAATTAAATCAAATTTTAATCTGAATTTAAATTTCGGCTCCAACAATGTACTCAACTTTTTTGCAAATTACGCTTTACAAGTATACAGCTTTTTGTCATGTCTTTTGTTCTGAATGACACGTACACTTTAGTGAAACATCAACGAGAAAGGTATTAAAGGAAATGTCATATTTGAAGGTGTTTTCACGTTTATTTGTTGAATTGTTTTTTTAAGTGCAGTAACTGCAACATCTTTACAGAGTCAATCAGTAATTTTGTTAAATAACGTGATTCAAATATTTATAATTATGATTTGTTCCGTAATCAAGCAGCCCTTTTTGATCATGTAAAAGATTCTGCTTAATGGAGCTTTAAGTGTAAAATCATCCCGAAGGGGCTCCATTTGCCTGATGTGGTTAACCCTTATTGGTCGTGACCGGCTGACCGGTTCCCAGACTGATATGCACATTTTTAGACGCCGCTTGCAAATCCAACCAGACTACTACAGTCTGCTGTCATTCATGTAGTGCCTGGAGACCCAGCGTATCCTGTATGGACCTCAGCATAGGAAGACCAAAGCTACACAGAGCACGGTGGACATGCTAGCTCGGTAAATCTTAAGTCATATGAATATATTGTGTGGTAAAATGTACTACTATACTACATTTTAAATAAACACTTTCACGTTAGTGAATATAAGGCTCTATCTTGTGACTTATTGTTTAGCATCTCAAAGTTGAAGTTATGGCTCCCTCAGAACCCGAGGTTTGTGCCCCAGCTCAGTTATTTATTTTTCTTTTCTTTTCAGAGTACCAGATGTTCAGAGACAGTCAAGACAAGGTCATGAGAACTGAAGGCCTCCAGATCTACGATACTATAGCAAAGACACTTTCGTACCAAAAGCAGTGCTTGTGTATGCTGTTGTATCGATTTGGTGGGATTTGTCATGTTATTTATATGTCATGGATATTTGATTACTCATTGTTATTGTATTTATTTATATGTATTTGAGGTGTAAGTGATACATGTAGTGTGTATTTCTTTCATTTTGTTTTATTTTTTAAAATATTTTTTTTAAATATTGTATTTTTTCTTTTATGAACATTTTAGAAATAAATATATACATGTTTTCATTGTTCATGGTGGTGGCTAAAACTACAAAGACTAAACTACAAAGAACCAAACTTAAACAGATAACAGCAGTTTTAATTGTTGTTTGGTTAACATTGTTAACCAAAGATGGGGTTCCCAATGAAGGGTGCAATTTACAGAAACCTTAAAGTATAAATATCAATTGATTTTGAGTAATAATCATTAAAAAAATAAGCATTAATGTTTGGCATTAAAAATGCCAAAAATTATTCCTAATAAAAATGGCAGTGTTAAAATGACATCCTAATATATTTTTACTGAGTTTAACATTGTATTATAACTGCATGTACCATAGCCTTGTGAAATCACCTTAATCTTACCATAGCCTTGTGAGATCATCCTGATCTTGCAAACTCAAATAACATTTTGCCGGAAGAAATCAATCTGGAACCTATTAATTCAAGTGTTTGTCATAAAGGCGATGCTAATACATTGCAATCAAACTTCCTTACTGTACATACGATTGTACTACCTTCCTTTATCTAACAATAATTTTGGGAAAGACGTCGCAAGTCGCTGATTGGCCTGCTTGTTTTCTAAACGGGTGACAAACTCTTTTGCATTGAGGGTTTCCAGACGGATACTCAATTAAATTAAGGCTCGTGAGATCAGGATGATTTCCTGAGGCTATGAAATACCATAACCTTTTTACCAACCTTATATCGCTAACCCTAACCCTATGACGTGGTATATTTTTATGTATGTTATTTTTTCCTCATCACCAGTTTCTCTCTCAGACCTCCTTATCTCAGTTTGCCATACCACTGCCTCTCTGAATAGGCTACACATTCTTAAGCAAGATGAATTGCACTTTTTAAAGCACAAATCGCTGTTTTGGAATTTGATAATCCATCTTTGACCACACACACATGCTTATTTTGTTGCTCAATGTTATGTTTTCTAATCTAATGTATGGTAGAAAGTTATACAGCATGTTTACACACATCTAATTAATGCATTGATCAGCTTGCATTTATTTCCATTGATCACATATTCAAATCCCCCACTTCATCCTCTTTCGATGCATAGGCTAATAGTTGAACACAAATAACTAGAACTCTAAATAAAGAACTAATGTAGCTTGATAGGCTAGCCTATTTATTTTGTTGCATTTGGTAGAACAGTTTAAGCAAAAAGAAAGTAGAGTAAATCTAGTGTCTTACATGCTAATGTATATATTTGGGTTAGTATAAAAATAGACAGGCCTTGTTATAATATTAAGGATATTGTTAGTAATATTCTCAAAATATACTTCGAGCTATGCACATCTTTGTCCAGTAATGCCAATATAAAATGCTCTGAAAATGTGTTATACTGTAATTTGTACATTGATATGGCTGTCCAAACAGAAGCTATAGCCTAAATAACATATGGCATGCTCAGATAGTGTTCTGCTGTTTCATGTGCAGTAATGCCAGAAATGAAGCTGAGTTGTTGAGCTGTAATATAACCCTATTTCTCTCATGTATTTGCATTGACATTTAAAGTGAAAGAATGTCTAAATGTGAATCAAACAGGTGCACATTATCAACTGAAAATATTTTTGATTTATATTTTCATTGGTCATCTGTTGGGTTTTCAAGGTAAACTGTTGCTATTTTCTTCTCATGGGAAACATTAATCGCCGTATTCACTTGGTCTGAGTTGTTATGACCGTGGCTGCTGCTTGGATCCATCTGGAAGGTGAAGGTCTTCTCTGATGATCCCATCTTGATATACTTTTCTGTAATATCAGCCTCTCCTTTGTTGTCGTGGCCTTCTAGTCCTTCACTGCATGTATCAACTTGATCTCTGGAAACTCTGAGGCTATATCCTCCCACTGCACCACCTAGGGGGGAGTTCTCAAGCCCAGGATTTGAAGACCGTAGAGCTGACATGAACTGCTCCTCAGAAAGATCATCACCATCTACCTCTTGGATATCTGGATCTGTCATAGTCTGAGAGATTTTGAGCTCTGCAACAATGGTTGTGGTTCCGTTGTCACTGGACTGTTCAATTTTTCTAACCGACAATTTTTCTGGACTGCTGCTAACTCTTGTAAAGAAAGCCAATTCTTGCTTCAACTGACCTGACGCTGACTCTTGGATCTTCTCTAGGGCTCCCATTAGCTGCTCTTTTGGGTCCAAAGCATCCTCTTTCAGGAACTCGAGCACTGATTCTTGCACTGTAGGGGAAACATGAACCTCCTCTTCAATGATGCATTCTGGAAACCTCTCATCGACAAATGAGCCTGACAAAAAATCGTATTCATCAGATTCTTCCGAAATCATTCGGTTTGGTGAAAGCCCTTCATCTTGATAATATCTTTCATCTGATAGATCATCAACAATACCATAATGGCCATATGAAGTTATGCCTCCACCCTCCTCTGGTTCAGAGAGATTATCATCCGGTGTGGAAACAAAATATTCTGGAGATCCTCTGTCATGGGAGAGGGAAGGGGACTCGCTGTCTCTAGAAACCTCTTGAAGATTAGCCAATTCAGCCTCGCCAGAGCCTCTCTCTATCACAGAGGTTTTAATGTCATCATTACCATCTTCTTTGTCACCCCGATGTACTCTATAATTTTGAGGGATGTTCTCCAACTCTTCAATCTGGAAATATGTTGAAGGCTGAACCGAAGTTGATGTGGACATCTGCTCAACCTCATACTCCTCATCACTGTCAACGGGTTCCTCGATAATTTTTACACTGACTGTCTTATCTGCCAGATCCTCTGCCTCTTGCAAACCTTTCAGTACATTCTGGATCATATCTCCTGTTGTGGTGCCCATGATGTCCTCCAGGGAAATCTTCTTCGCCCCTCTGCTGAAGAGTTCTTCTAGAGCTGAGTCCTCTGACATATCTAGTTCCTCCTCCACCTTGGACTCAAGCACAATTTGTGTATTTGTGGATCCATCTTCCTGCTGAGTTTTCTCCACATGGTAGGTGATTTTGGATTTTCCAGAGGGGCTTAGTTTAGCATCAAAACCTGCAGGTTTGATTACTTTCTCTATCATTTCTTCCACAGCAACAGTGTCTAGTATCTTTATGTCACTTGCTCCATGCTTCACAGCATCATCTTTGTATTTTAAAAGACTGTTGTTTACATTTTCATCTTTATATTTAATATTACTTCCTATATCCAATTCATTAGTATGTATCATGGTCATCATTGGTGGGGACACCACTTTCACTGACGTGTTTTCAGATTCAGGTGAGAGTATAGGGCTGGATTTGCTGTCTGACTTTGATTCTTCTATGATTTTCTCTTGCTTCACTTCAGCCACCTTCTTCTGCAGATAATCACTGCTTTGTTTTGCATTCTGGGCTGCAGCTTTTTCAGTGGTGGAGGTGGAGGTGGAGGTGACAGCACGAGCTTTGGCGAATGAGATCATATCTCTCCTTGAGGCAGGGCTCTGATTCTGAGACCAGCCTGTGACGGAGATGGGAATCACCCGAGAGGAACTAATGGATCCTGTGGGACACATTGGAGAGGTTCTTTGCGATGTCTGCTCCATGTACCTGACACCCAGGTGTTGTCTCGTTGAAGTGAAAGCTCTTGGAATGTAGGGTTGGGAAGGCATCTTAATGTCTGAGTTAGAAAATGTAATACATGTAATGCATATCAGAACATCTGACTGTACACATAAAGTGTCAAGAAACTGTAATCTAATTTTCACACTAACCAAAGACTTTTAATAGGCTTCATGCAATTATCTAGAACAATACATCACCACAACAACTACAACACCTATTATTCAAAAAGCATAAATACCAGAGAACAACAACTACTACACCTATTATTCAAAAAGTATAAATAACAGAGAGATAAGGGCAGGACACCTCCAAGTCGACAGGCTTAACAAATACACACAAATGTCGCCATGACTCAACTTACCAATTATTCTTTCGTTTTGATGTGGATTGACTCTCTGGTGTGCTTCTTGTAGATCTATTCTCTGACCTTCAAGGAGAGCTCTGTCAAATAAATAATTCTAATTAATTCTAATTAATACTTAGTGAGTCAAAATGTTATACATGTCATATTTAAAAGTAATTATTATCATCCCATTGACATCTCCAAAACAAAAACATTTCCTATATTCATTCAGCTCTCCACATTTATGCTACCAATCCAAAGACCTGACTGTACAGGGCATTCCTCAACAAAAACACCAACAATCAGATATATCTCTGTTGGCCTAATTTTATTCAGCAGCTCACCTTTCCTTGGCCATGGCTCAACATCCAAAACAAGAGCGGGTAGTCCTTGTGAAAGACAAAACCTCACTAGACTGCACTTCCCAAAAGACTGACCTAAAAATAACGTCTGCAATGCAGTGCTGCCTGTACCTCTGTAAGGATCCCAAAGCACCAGCAGTCTCAGGACAGACAAAAACAAAACATGGGCACTACAGTTAAGTAAACTGTCCCTATCCCGATTCCAAATATTCCAAAACAACATCTGATGTGGCAAAGGTGTACTATATTTTAGACTGAGCAGATCATTATGAGACAAAATTTCTAAACTAAGATCCATGTCTGGTATGAAAACAATTAGTATACTGAATATATTATATCACTTGGTATATTCTGTAGCAATAGATTCAGATTGGGTAAAATAGCATACTGTATAGGTGTTGTTTACAGCTTTTAATAGCGGTAATATGAGAAATATGTTTCACAGCAAAAAGGATCCATATGTAAATACTTACCCCAGCTCTGAGCCTGACTTCACCTACTACAACTTTGAAAAATGAGTCGAGGAGCTGAGTGAAAGGAGGGGAATGGCTAAGAGGGGGATCCATATTAATGTTAACATTTGAATTTAATGAAGTATGAGCGTACTAAGTGTACCGCTGAAAACCAGCCAGGTCCTGGGGTGATTTTTTTTATGGATATGATGCAGAGTTCTGTTTTCAGCCCATAAAATGCAGATTTTTATAAAAACGGAATTTTGTCAATATTAACACCAGCATTGTCTCATCTCATCACAGATCAACACTATTACTACTCAAAAAACACATGTTATGGTGCAGTTACACTTTAAACATGCACAATATACTGTATGACAGGTACATTATAGCATATTACATTTCCTTTAACCTTATTTGAGTTTTGTTGCACCTTAGGTTAGTTAGTGGATGGAGACCTTCTTAAACTATTTATTTATATATTTATTTATTTCTGTATTTGTTGGCATGTCCTTGTAAATGCACATGGAATATTGTAAAACATATTGAACAGCCTAATCAGCAGTATCAGCAATAATAACTGTATACCTATTTCTTACTGTACTATACTTGGACTGTTTACTGACATACAGTAGCAGAAGTAGACAGGATTAACAATTTTGTTATGTTTACTATTGTATTTAAATATTTTAAGCAGAAAAGTTTTATTGATGATTGTTTATTGAAATATTAAGAAATTACACCACACAGGGCCCTATTATTATATTTGTTTTAATGACTACATTCATTTAATTTAAATTTAATCAACTGCTTGCTCCACTGTTGGCTGTGTGGGCAGTATATCTACAAACCCAGACAAGCGTTTTAAGTTAATTTGGCTGCAGGTTTTCTGCTGTCGGAACTGCTTATCAATCAATGACTCAGATATGGTCACACTACAGGATGGAAATGGACAATATCTGAAATATTTGATCTTCAGAAAGAACTGATTTACCTACATGGAATAAGATTTTTTAATAAGATTACTTCAATTATGTTAATAATATAATACATATCTGATGCATAGCTATTTTTATGTTTTCTGTTTTTGATGCATTTGGTCTGGCAGGAATTAGTTTAAATTGGAGATTCAGTTTTGAGTACTGTCACTGAGGACACTCTTTTATACCACATTGGTCATACTAATGTGATTTCTATTGAGGGCGAAGGGAAAAGCCTTTACCTGTACGCAGCCACCTCCATGCCCAGATCCATTTTGACCCGAAGGAGGTGCTGATGCTCTTGCAGCCGTCTTGCAATGCTGTGAGCCAACATGTTCTGCTCACTCTCCAGTTGTTCAATAATAACCTGAGAGGCAAAATAAAACAATTAATAATGTAGCTACTACCAATTTTGACTATAATATAAACATATTTGTTCATTTATAAGGCAAAAACTTTGAGTGAAGTTACTTATTTTGTCATAGTTTCTAAACAGCAACTTACACTTTCAGTACAATGACATTTATCATCACCTCAAACAGATATGCTGTATGTTTTTAAGCAGACATACATAATGTATGCCTGCTTGGGGATCTATCTTATAGGGCCACTAAGGATTTGTCTGGCTAACACTTGGTTTAAATGGGTGATACTGTTTAGCGGATGTATTTCAATCATGTAAGCCAGAGGTGGGATATACTATGGCATCATTGCCCACTAACATAAGGTTGAGCATTAGGCTGTTTTATGAATGTGCGGAGTAAGCCAAAGGCACCAGCAATAACATGCAAATAACTATCAAAAACGTTGCTCTTATGACTGCAAATAACAGTCATATAAGCAACATGTTTAATAGTAGGTTTTGAAGTATGTAAACTTAATTTTCCAAAAAATATCACAAATTGTTTAGCCTCAACACACAAACAATAAAATATATGAGCTCTCACACTTGGATGGCGCATATCGTTGTCTATCCATAGCAGGTGCGTGGCACAAATCGCCTTCGCCTATCCCTTGTGAGTCTAATTACATTTCATTTGCAAAGGCTATCTGTAACTGCATAACGCTAAAATACATAATACATATTTCAACACAACACTTTAAAATGTCACGGCAGTCTTTCTTCTTACCTGGTACTCATTTAGATCTGCGCGGAATGTGTCCTGCATATGCACAAGTTGTTCCTCGAGATGCATTTGAATCTGACTTTGTTTTTCTGCTTCTGTGCGTAATTTCTCAAACTCGGCAGAATAAAGCATTTTTTCCCTTCGCAGGTCTTCCAGTGTGGCCTGGTCTGATTTAATCGAGTGCTCAATTTCTTCGACCTTTTGATGGTACATTTCAAAGGTGCCAATCCATTCTTCTGACAACGAGCGTGCATACTGTTGAACCTCTTCCACGGAAACCGATGGAGGCCCGTGGTTATATTGCGTGATTGACACTACCTTTGAGTCGACGTGACGCCTGAGCTGGGCAATTTCTTGTTTGTGTGCATCATCTACGTGTTTATACTCACTCTCTATGTGCATTACACGCTTTTGGAGGGCATCATTTGTTTTATGAGCGTGCAGAAGCTCTTGTTCACAATCTTTCAGCTCGGCACCCAGGTCCCTCCGTACTTCTGTCTCACCTCGGCACAGAGACTGGACCATCATGAACTCTCGCCATAGCTTCTCTCTCTCCATCTCAACCCGGGACTTCTCAAACGACAGCTGCCCCACCATTCTCCTTAGCTCCACCATTTCACTCTTGTATTCGTTTCCACGCCCTGTCGTTTTCTCCTGCCGGAGTTTATTGATTTCAGCGAGGAGAGATGCGTTTTCATGCTCCAGTTGATTCGTTCTCGATAAATACTGACCAAGCCTGTTGTTTAGCTCATGTAATTGTTGTTTTTCGGCCTCAAAAGCTCTCCCGAATTGCAGCATGTTGTTGTGAAAAGATAAACAGATGAGTTGGTTTAATATGTGAATTCCTAAGTAGACATAAGTCTCGATTATGTCCGTTGTGTCTGTAAACTGCAGTGTGATGTAATTTGCGATTACTACTTTGAACAAGTGCAAGAGCCAGGATCGGTGGGCGGTCCTAATCGCATCTTTTCCTAACTTTCGTATCCTTGGCAGATGTATGCCAATCGCCATCGTTCTCAATAGAACAGCACCCCTATGTGGAAAAATGTGTAATCTGTGGCTCTGCATTGTGAAATCCACAGTGGCGTTTCCATGTAAGATTTGGTAGGTTATTGTGTTTGTCTTCTAGGCCTAATATAATTCTTAACAGGGGCGCAGTGGGGATATACTAATACATCCCTTATAGTTTCGTAAAGAACAAAATCACCCCCCCCACCTTCGAAAAAAGTGCATACTTTGACGTCCATCATAGGCTACCAGCATCGGCAAGTCCACTATAGTCCACTATGCTCCACCGACCGCAATGCACGATCTTGACAATTCACGTGAATGACAAACTAGGCTAGACTACAGGAACAGCAATCCTTACATAACGGGTAAATCTATCCTGCATGGTTTTAAGATTATTAAAATAAAATAAATAAAACATTATTATTAAGGTTTTATTTTAAGATGTATAACTTAGTTTTCATTATGTTGGCTTGCTTTAAAGTTGATATAGTTTGTTTAGCGCACCAGGATTTCATAAACATGAAAATGTAACTATCCTTAGATCCTCAGTAGTTAGCTGTTTCACCACTAGAGGGCAAGTTTATTTAAAATATAACACTATGTAAGAGTTGTATATCATTGCCAATTCTTTACATTTGTCTATGACAATTCACTGAAATATTTCACCAGCAATGAGTCATTTCTTGGTTAGGAGCTTTAGATGAGTGTTGCCTAATAACCATGGTGTTGGTGGCAGACAAGATTTACTCAATTATTAACATGAATGCTGTATTCAAACAATTCAAACAGAAAGGTGTGTTGTGGATGTTATTTATTCAAGAGCTGCTGGCAGGCACCGTAAAGGCGACTGTTTCACCAAAATGGCTATATGTGCACTACACAGCAATACAGTGAGCACACATACAGTACTGTGCACATCAGAGGACGGCAGCTCTCATCCATCTGCCCACTTCTGGTTGAGTCCTGAAAAAAGGGTCTATTGGAGAGAGCCTTTTAGGCATGCATTACACATGATTTTTGATTGTTTTAGTGTTCTCCTGATCCCAAATGTCCTCCCCAACTCATGTTTGAAACCTAACTGTGAGAGGGAGTGGTCCATGCCTATATGAGTAACACGATGCCCTCCACTTTGCTATGAGAGGGGCATGCAACGAGTTTAAAACCCAACGATATTGTAGTTTGAATGGTTTTAACAATAGACTATAATTCTAGACACAAATCTGTGAGTCTACCTTTTTGACACTGGTCAGTGGGTAGTGCTGTTAAAGTGAAGTTATGGCTTTTGTGTTCAAAAATATAGCCAAAATAGCCATGACAAATTGGGATATTCCTCATTTTCTTTTATTCAAATTTTCAAAAAGAAAAGAAAATACAGGAAAAGCTCAGATACACATTTTGAGACGGCAAGGTAAACAAAACACCATCTCAATGGTTTGTTAAATAAACAGATAAAAGAGACAGGCTAGCAAAGCAGTTGACTTTTTTTCATTGAATCAGCAGAAGGTTTTTGCTTTTGTAAAACTTTAAATAATAGTAAATCAAGGCCCCCTCTGAAGTTATAGGAATGCAACATGATAGTGATGAACCTCAAACTCATTATTGCATTTTGAATGCATTGATGCATCTTCCATAAACCTGAGGTTTGCATGAACATTCTGAAGATCAAAACAACAGATGATTACAATTAATCATTTTCAGCCAATTGTATATTTAGGCTTGCAATCTGGTAAATAAGCACAACACAACGTTATATGGGTAATGTATAGGTTTATGAATCGAGTCTGCTTTTGTGTGTGTGTGTGTGTTTATTGTGACTACCCGTAATCTACAAGACATCCCTGTCCTATTAATATGTGGTGTTGTATACGTTTATGAACTATGTGTAACTAAGGATAAATCGCGTCAGCTAAAACATGTATATTCACCTCCCCCCCATAACTTAATGACTTAAAATATAGCACAAATATGTATCTTGTCATAACATTCATCAAAATTAAAATTACATACAAATAGATTAAATAGTTACCCTTTGTTGATGGAGCTATCTATATCTATATATATATATATATATATATATATGTAT
>JAODLL010035942.1:0-22102 GCA_026546735.1 Forbesichthys agassizii | reverse complement strand
TCTTCTCCCCTGTTGTTTGACTGTCTTCTCCCCTGTTGTCTGACTGTCTTCTCCCCTGTTGTTTGACTGTCTTCTCCACTGTTTTCTGACTGTATCTTCTCCCCTGTTGTTTGACTGTCTTCTCCCCTGTTGTCTGACTGTCTTCTCCCCTGTTGTTTGACTGTCTTCTCCCCTGTTGTTTGACTGTCTTCTCCCCTGTTGTCTGACTGTCTTCTCCCCTGTTGTCTGACTGTCTTCTTCCCTGTTGTTTGACTGTCTTCTCCCCTGTTGTTTGACTGTCTTCTCCCCTGTTGTTTGACTGTGTGGTGTTTTCTGTGGTTTGAATGTGTTGTTATGCATGTTGTCTTCCACAGTTGATTGAAGGTGTTGTTGCGTTCTGGAGTGTCGTTTCACTTCATTCAGAATGCTTCATGAGTGGTAGCCTATAGTAGCATTATTAATGTGAGCACAGCAGCCTAACATGTTTGAAGACAGCTGATAATTGTATCAATGAAACTGAATCAAGGCCTTTAAATAACAACCAAAGTTCAAATGACAGTGGAGGACGACATGCATAACATATATACCACCAGTCATATTTTTGTCACAAATGGAACCCCAGTATGACCGCAAATTAGTTTACTGTATGCTTAAGGTATTGATATATGTAAGTCAACAAAATAAGTAATTTGAAGAAAGAAATGTTTGCATAAGGAGGTGCATTGTGCAGTGAGCACTGATTCAGCTTCAAAGATATTATGGCATAGATACAGTTTGCACAAGCCCTTGTGTCAACACAATGCAGCTTACATTTTGTAAGCAACAAGAATGTTTTAAAAACAAATTCAATATTCAAATGCTGGTCATTCTGAACTGCTGAAGTTACATTCAAATCTAATATTAGATTATTAACTAAGTGATTAAGATTAATTAAGATTAATTACGTGCATTTTATATACAGTTGTTGCAAAACTATATACTGTAAATGTCAGCTGTTGGGTTAGATGAGACACTTTTTATATTTGATAATTGTACTGCAAAATAAAAGTGTATTTGTTTTAAATAATAGTTACTGTACTATGTATCAGGTTGTTATGCACCTATGGAAAATAAAATAAGGTATCTAATTATTATGGTTTTAGAACAATAACTAATCAAAAAAAGTGGTCCAATGGCACAACTTACCCCAAGGTAGGGGTATATTGAACATAGAGAGGGGGCACATAGTGCCACCATTAAAATTTGACAAATGGAAAAACTCATACTTTTAGATAAAACCATGTTTATAAATAAAATGAATCTGATATTTGTGTATTACATACATACATACATTGTGATATTTGGTATACTATTATGTAGGCTACAGTGTGTTTGTGTGTGGCTTTAGATATTACATCAACATATAAAATGAACATGAACTGTTTGTTTGTACAGTTTTCTCCTGTTTCACCCGTTTGTTACATGAGTGAAATAGCATTGTAGCCTATATCCTGCAGACTTCTCGAATAAAAAATGTAAGCATGTTTGCTGTTTGCTTCCCTCTAGCGGCCAGAAGCAATATATAGACATTTTCCGGTAAATTACTATAATGCAGTAGCCTAAATGGAACGTTATGTTGTCGACAATTATTGTTTCATCTATTTTTCTTGTTTTTCTAAATTATTACAATCAGAAACTAAGAAGAAGCTTCATTATAATTATGTACGTTCTTGGAAGTGCTAACATACATTGCTTTAATGTGAATTAAGACTAACAGAGTGAAATATCCTAACACTTTATGACCATGTTGATTCGTCATCATGACAGTTTCGACCTGACTGCCTAATTGTGTAGGCAGTTATATATTGATTATATCTTATAACAGGCTAACAATATTTCAGTTTGGTTTAGTTTTTCTTATTTTCACATGAAAACGCATATATTAAAAACCAGCATTGTTAAATGCTAATTGTGACTGAGGACACCTGCATATGTAGGCTGCTAGGGTGAAGTGAGTGAGTCAGCAGCGTGCAGCAACCTGTTGGTTCCTGATGAGCGTAGTAGCCTATCCTTTATATATTTTACTAAACAAGATGACATAGCACCGTTCTTACCTGTGCCTCAACCAAAGTACAGCACAAGAATAACTTGGCCAAGTAACACAAAAACGAGTTCTCCATTCCACTGAGCATCCTCTCGTCTATTGACTGGAGTGAATTTAATCCAAAATATATTTTCACTTCAAGTGAAACTGTACGGATCACCCTTCAACGATTTACAATGTCTTGAACATTTTAAGAAAACTAGTTAACTATAATATTCCTCTTTAAAACATATTCCTTCAAAGTCCCAAATAAGTCCATAACTGCGAGACGTAGCGTTAAAACCGTCATCTGTCTTCAGTAAAGCAATTTAACTGACCGTATCCACTTTCTCTGAAGTAAGTGTTTTGTAGCCTACATAGGAGGAAATATCCGCAATATAACAAATAAAACAAGAAAGCGGGCACTGGTGATGTTAGTCCGTGATGTGAGCCTTATTTTGAGTGCACATGGAAAAGGCTACATAGCGCTATACCAACAAGAGGCATTGAAGTAGAGGAAGCGACAGACCCTCTCCTTTACAAGAGCACCCTTCTGAGCCGTGAGCAGCGAGGAGGATTTTATTCTTTACCAACTAAACCCAGTAATTTATCACAAGCCCGCCCCTCCTCCCCTCTTATGTGGTTTGTATTGGCCATGTCGCTGCGCTGTCCACGGTGCTGAAGGATCATGGTTTTTCACCAAGGCAGTTTGATTGCTTTTGAGATGAAACTTCTGAACGTTCTTCGTGTCTTCCCATTCAAGTCTAAATGTGAAATTTGGAATATTATCCTACAGACTAACTTTACGTATTTAGGCTACACACTGACCTTGTAGGAGGTTAAACTTATTATTAGGCTTACTTTTATAGGCCAAATAGGTTCAGAGGAAAATTATGAAACCAATTTAACATGTGGCAGTTATTTAGGAAGGCAGTATTAGCACGTGGCTAATATAACGTGTGGTTATAGGTTCATGTTTGGCAGCTATAAAGCAGACAATTGGCTTTTTTGGATAATGCTAAATTTACACTATATTGCCAAAAATATTGGGACACCCTCTGAATAATTTAATTCAGGTTTTCCAATCACTTCCATTGCCACAGATGTATAAAAGCAAGCACCTATGCATGCAGACTTTTTCTACAAACATTTGTGAAAGAATGGGTCACTCAAGAGCTCACTGAATTCAAGCGTGGTACTGTGATAGGTTGCCACCTGTGCAATAAGTCCATTTGTGAAATTTCCTCACTACTAAATATTCCACGGTCAACTGATAGTGGTATACAATATATTTGTATATATAAAGTGTAAGCATTTTGGAATAACAGCAACTCAGCCTCAAAGTGGTAGGCCACGTAATATCACAGAGTGGGGACAGCATGCTGAGGTGCACAGTGCGCAGAAGTCACCAAATTTCTGCAGAGCAGAGTCAGCTTCATACCTCCACACGTCATGTGGACATTGGATTAGCTCAGGAACAGTGCGTAGAGAGCTTCATGTATTAGGTTTCCATAGCCGAGCAGCTGCATCCCAGCCTTACATCACCAAGTGCAATGCACAGCGTCGAATGCAGTGGTGTAAAGTATGCTATCACTGGACACTAGAGCAGTGGAGACATGTTCTCTGTAGTGATTAATCATGCTTCTCTGTCTGGCAATCCGATGAACAAGTCTGGGTTGGCTGGTTGCCAGGAGAACCGTACTTGCCTGACTTCATTGTGCCAAGTGTATAGTTTGGTGGAGGGGGGGTTATGGTGTGGGGTGGTTTTGGGTTGGACATGGCCCCTTAGTTCCAGTGAATGGAACTGTTAATGCTTCAGCATACAAGACATTTGGGACAATTTCATGGTCCCAACTTTGTGGAAACAGTTTGGGGATAGCCCCTTTCTGTTCCAACATGACTGCACACCAGTGCACAAAGCAAGGTCTATAAAGACATGGCTGAGCGAGTTTGGAGGAACTTGACTGGCCTGCAGAGAGTCCTGAGCGAAACCGATAGAACACCTTTGGGATGAATTATAGTGGACACTGCGAGCCAGACCTTCTTGTCTAACATCTATGTCTGACCTCACAAATGCGCTCCTAGAATGATCACAAATCCCCATGAACATACTCTTAAACCTTGTAGACAGGTCCCAGCAGAGTTGAAGCTGTTATAGCTGCAAAGGGTGGGCTAACTCCATATTAAACTCTACGGATAAAGAATGGGATGTTAATAACCTTCATGTAAAGGGGAGGGGTCCCAAAACTTTTGCCTATGTATATATGTATATATACTGTATATATGTGTATGGGTGTATGTGTGATATGATATTTTCCTCCAACTGCCATATTTGCGATTCAGAATTCTCCCATAGAGCTCCATTCAAAATTCTCGAAGTGGCATGTCTCCTCTAGTGTCTCTGGTAATACTACAATATATAATACTTGGCAAGATGTACAAAAAAGGCTGCTGCAATACTTACTAGTAAAATTGGTAAATGAATGAACTGACATTATCTCATTGGGAAAGAAATTATATAAGATCTGCCTTTCTCTCTCTCTAAATGGGCTACTTAGCAGGACTGTGTTGACTGTTTTGGGTCCTCTCTCTGCTGTAGATTTTATTTTTGTGTCCATGGCTCCCATGTGATGGGATTGTGACAGAAACCTTGAGGTTCCAGTTTATGTATTCTTTATCAGTGAATAGCAATAATCTCTCTCAGCCATTCAGTTATTTTGACAGTGATTCTAGTAGGCACATTGTAGCATGCTGTGAATTTTGAAGCAGATACAACCTGGGGATGGGGGAGTGGAAAATTGAAAATAAAATGGCTTAAATTGTGCTTTGTGAGATGAATTTAAGTTGCGCTCACTAGGCTTAGCCCAGTGGTTGACACTGCTCCTGCTCTTTGATACCCCACTCCTGTTAGAAAGCATATTGCGTCTGCCTTAAGCTTTTCTCTGCAGAGTTTCCATTTTGTTCCAAGCCATGATATCTGATACTCCTGCATTGTTCTTGACCCAGGCATTAGATTAGCTCATGAGGGCAAATAACATGCCAGTGGAATTATCCTTTAAACCCTGTCCTGAACTAGATTGCATAACATACATATATTGCTGTACCTCAATATTACTATATATATTACAGACTGTGCAGCAGACACACCAATACACAGCTGTGGAAAGAATTAGGAGACCACTGCAATTAAAAAATAATATAGATTAATAGTATACATATACGGTACAAACTATAGCAATTAAAACATTATATACATATAATAATACATATATTACATGTAAAAAAAATAGAAAAATATACAAATCTGAGAAACTGCTTAACTAATAGTTTTAATAGTAGTTACTAGTCTTAATTCTGGTCACAGCTGTATTGGTGCATCTGCTGCACCATGCTAGATAGATATAAAAAAGCAGAGCCACATGCAATGTGTTCTATGTCCATTTAGAATCCAAATACTTGCTTGTGGTTCTGCTACAATTACAAATAAGATGGCTTTTCAAAAAACAAAGTTTACAAAGTAATATGTTACAATGTGTATTTTGTTATTTTATATTCGTTTAATGAACTCCAATATTTTTTGTATATGTACATGTATTATGCATTTAGCTTGTCCAATTTTACCTGCAGCAGCTCACCAATCATTTTGATCTATATTGTGGTTGAACCATTCTGTAGACATTTCTGAGCTTGTTAACGTTGTACTTCCCTGAAAATATTTCTGGGTAGTCATCTATGTCATCACCTCTGTTTTATGTGCCTGGGATATTGACAATTTAATAACCCCAAGCTAACACCCACCTTGTACTGGTGACTTTTATTTGCATAATGATTTTGCCATATTCATCTATTCGTGCCCTTTGAAACAGCCTGGCATTATCCCGTCTCGTTGTACACAACATTACATTTTACAGTCATGGCATTAAATGGCACGGAATCCCCATAGTGTAAAACAGTGCATATTCTAGCAATAAAACAGCAGTTTTTGTCAAAAGAAGGTTGGGGCTGGGGTGAGGAATGTCGTCATCCCAATGATGCACACCTGGGCATTCCATTGTCTGCTTGCAGAACACTAAGGTCTTCCTCTCTCTCCTTGCACCATGCTTTGATTGCCTTGCTTGTTTGGTTTCCATACAGCATGCACTACATATTCAATGCACTCATTCACAGCCTCACATTCCATTGTATGCTTTATTTTGTAGTTTAGGTGGGAGGTGGTTTGATGAGTCAGTAGTTCTAGAAGGTAGAGTTAAGGTAGAGTGGTATGTGGTAGAGTTTGGTGAGGGAGTGATAGCTTGGTATGTTACAGTAGGTACAGTAGATAATGAGTTTGATATGATATGATATCAAGTTTCCATACTTGAACGTGAAAGCTAATAAACTCGGCTTCTGAATTGGTTCAGTTGAATAGGTTATGGTAATATATTTTAATTTATTAAATGTAGTGTGTAATATATTATTGAAGATCCAGTCCTTCAGCGATTACTCTCTGTCTGCTGAATTAAACATAGTGAAACAGAAGAGGGAGGACAGAAGGAAAAATAACTGCCAAAAACCACCACCTTGAGTGAACTGCACTGTCAGGTTTGTCACTCTACATTTTAATCCAAAAGAGAGTGTGTGTGTGTGTGTGTGTGTGTGTGTGTGTGTGTGTGTGTGTGTGTGTGTGCGCGTGTGTGTGTGAGAGTGTGCATGGGCGTGCTGTCAATTATTCAAAAAGTTGAACACTCATCATTACAGTATGATATGCTTATATACAATGAATGTAACAGGAAGTATCCCAGCAGGACGTACATGTACCGGATAGAGATGTAAAAGAAGAACTGCATATAAAGAAAGGAAAGTCAATTCAAGTTATAGAACTTAATTCTGCAGAAGGCTTGCAAATATTTGAACTTGATCAAAAGAAAAACACCTCTCCCTTCAATACTATAGGATAGGGTGCTCCCTCAGAAGCTCCGCACCTCACATTGGAAACAGATTTGCGAAAGCTATGTTGTGCGCAGTCTGCACACTTTCTTTATATTCCTTTTTACAGAGTCAAGGCTGTGTAGAGATCTCTGATTATTGTTTCAGCATGCACAGAGAACGTTAAGCTAGTGGTCCACGAGGAGATATTGGTGAATTTAACAAACAGTGTATTATGGCGCCTTTCCACTGCATGGTACCAGCTCAACTCAACTCGCCTTGACTACTCGCTTTGGGAGCTTTTCCACTGTGTGGTACCTGCTCAAATTGACTCGCCTTTTTTGCTATTCCATTGGGCAAAAGTTGGGAGAGTTACCTGGTACAAGGTACTTTTTCTAGTACCTGCTTTGTCGAGGTTAAACGAGAGTTAAGGCAATACCAAAATGTTTTTATTTACCTTTTAAAAATGGCAAAATGCAAAACCACAATGTGATTAATTGAGGAAGTGCATGTTTTCGGTTGTCAACGGCATAATCAATGTTTTCCAGTGAAAGCTGAACAGGGCAATTCACGTAAAGTGAAGGTTGACCAAGATGTCTATGAACTGTTGGCTGTACAAGGCTACCAAAGGACATTACAACAAGGTAGGAGCATAACTAAAAAATGTAAATGACTAACTACCCGTGCCGAAGCAAGTAGAGTCGAGTAGAGCTGATACTATGCAATTGAGAAGCTCCCTAAAGCTAGTAGAGGCAGGCGAGGCGAGTAGAGCCGATCAGGTATACCAGCAGTGGGAAAGCATGTCTCCCATATGAGCAAGTTGGACTTGAGACTTTTACCCCAGGTTGAAACTGAAGTTATTCGTTAGCCTTGGGAATCTCAGCCATTAGCAAGTGTGATGTTTGAAAACCAAATGCATGGTTTGGTTTATAACTCAATTCTTGAGCAACGGTATATATCTTGTTTTTTATTCATTCGTTTTTCTTGAAAACATTGATATTTTTCTGATCTTTATTACGTTCACTATACTAGAATTAAAAAAAAAATGTTTTTAAACGTTTTTGTCACCAAGCACACCAGCTTATCAGCAAAGAAACAGATGCGCTATGCTTTGCTAACACCGCCAGCTCGCTACTCAATGTAAACAACTAAATGCAGTGGCACAAGAGACAGTGGCCTGAAACTGAATAGTAAACTGTCAGTTTTAGACTATGTTCATTCTTTGGTGGACATCATGGATAATGTATTGACACACACTCCATAAACTACACGTGAGAGAGCTGCATGAAAGCCAAGGTAAATAAATGCTGCCACATGTCTAATCTACCTAGTCAGCAACTGCAGATTGCCATGTTTGAATGTGCGTAAAGTGTGAGCACAATGTTCCGCAAAGTCATTTATCAGCTAAATGAAGCTTAACCTACTACACACATTGTAGTTTTTAAATAAAGTGTGATATTATTTCACATTGTTTAGTTTTAGTAGGCTATTATAGATGTGTAGGCAATAGACTCGCTGACACAAACCCCACATCGTAGTGACGGGGGTTAATTAATAAATGAATGAGAACACATGCGTTCCTAATGAATTGCTTGGCGTTGTTTAACTATAGAAAGCAGGGCTGCCAAGTTTCACAAAATATTCAGAGTGAGATTATACGTTTTGGGAGTACGTTTTTTTTGTGTGTCCCTTCCTCCTCCCCAAAACTAAAATATGTTTGCATTGAATAAAAATCAATTTGCTGCTATTTGACCCGAACAAGTAGGAGTTTCTTTCTGAAAGGCTCAGTGGTTGTATTTATTTTGAAATTAAAAAATGTTTTGCTACAGCGACATATACAAGAGAACAGGCTTTGCCTGCCATTGTGTGTGTGCACACCGTGGTTCTGGAAGACAGAAACGCGACACGAAACCGTGGACATTGGTATCGTGGTTTCAGTCTCGTTTTAAGAACTGTTACACCCCAAATAAGCATATATTTCTATTTTTGACTGTTAGCTTTTAAACTTTACCTTATAAAAAGTATCTTAATACATAATAAATAAATAAATATTAAATAATTATCTTTATATTGCATTTTCTAAACAACTCAGTGTTCTCTGGCTATATGTTCAACAGTCTTTTCACAGGTCTTATGTGTGGTTGTGATGACGGTTTGATTTCAAAGACCTCTTAATTTGCTGTGTGCATCATAGCTGCTGTGTCATCACTTTATTTTTGGCTTGTTTTTAGGGTGCATTAAACCTTGGCAGTGAGCTGTCCTGGACCTACCTGCTTCACCCATTAGGGATTTAATAAATATTGTGCTTTGATTTAATCTCCATCTCTGATTCTTCATTGGTGTCTGCACAGCCAGAAGAACCTTTAAACAGCATATACTAATGATAGTATATTCAAGATTATACAGTAATAAGGATAATTAGTGTACTGTATGTGTGTTTTTGTCTCTTTTGTCACATCATGGGATCAAAGATGAATATGAAAAGTGCAAAAGTCACATTGCCGTCAAAGACACATTATAGCCTTCTTAGCTTTTAACTTCTAACTTCAACTAATTATAAATTCTGAACCGCTGGTTGTACCCTGAATATAATTGTTAGGAAAACACATTTTCACATTTCACACCAAAGGTTCCTCTACCTTTATTGGAAAAAAAACAATATTTAAGGGGTGAGATATAGGTTCAGAAGGCTTATATTTAATGTAATGTTAAGGTAACGTGAAGTTCATTGTTTGTCTGCAGCATATTGGTTATGGCGGACATACCTATTTAAAAGGAAACAGTATCCCTCTTAATCATATTTGTATACTGATGGTATGGGGATAATGTGCTATTTATGTTTATTTAACCCTTCATACACAACATACGACTTTCATTTCAAAGTCAAACATTTGACCAAGAATTAACATCGGGCATCAAGTGGGACATTTTACTCAAAATGTTTGCTGCTATAATATTCACCAAATATTACATTTCGTTATTACATTTCCTCAAAGGAAATACATGAGACTAATAGATGGCTGCCTTTTGCACGTTACTAATTACTGTATACTGGTGTGGCCAGCTCAAGCTACACACTAATAACATAACAGAGTTATGTTTCTCAAGGATATGTATTTCATATTGTGTAATGGTGTTATTTTTCTAAATGTTTATATTGGTGACGAGTGCAGACCTAAATAGACTAAAAGGCAGTTGTATTCTATTTCAGTGTGTGTGTGTGTGTGTGCACACGTGCGTGTGTTCTTTAGTCCTCAAACGTTAGAGAATCAAATATGCCTACAGTCTAAAACTAAGACTGAGATGAGCATATGTTTTCTTTGGGTTAGTTAAGTTTTTACATTTAGATTAGTTTGCTGGTCTCCCAATGTTTAACTACTAACATTGTCCATTTATATGGCTTTATTTATGAAAGTAGCACTGATGTTCTTGCAGTCTTTCAGCTGCTTTCATTTAAAACTGCAGTTTGAGGTCTTAGATTAAATGCAAATGTTCTACATGAATTTTAACATTGTCTGAGCCGTCACAAACCTTTGATTCATTTGTAAATATTGCATTTTATGGGTCAACACAATGGAGAAATTCAGCTACAGAGTTCACACTGTCAAACATTTGAGGACAATCATGCTACATTATTAAAAACATAGTTGTGTGTGACGTACTGTAGGCAGAGTATTTTTTTTAAGACAGCCATAAAAATACCTGTAATTTTGTAATGAAATTAAATGTTTGACCAGTGTATCGGTACTTGGGTGTCTTGTAAACCCATTAAGGTTTTGGGAACTTTATATGCGACACAAAGATAAAATAAAAATCTAATCAATCAATACATACCCATATGTGTTGTGCATTTCAAACCATGGGTTTTAATCGGCACTTGGTCTCCCAAAGCCCTTTTTACAGTTGGCACTATGCGTCAGTCAGGTTTCCTGGCATTCTACCAATGCCAGATTAAACTGTTATACTGCCAGATGGTGAAACATGACTCATTACTCCAGAGAACGCACTTCCACTGCCCCAGAGGCCAACAGCAGCGTGATAAACATCACCCTCATCGACGATTGACAATGGGTATGGCCCTCTTAGGCACCTGAATGTGTGGCTGCTTGTCCACGTTTGTGAAACACACAAAGAACATTTCTTGTGCTGACCACTTTCAGAGGCAGCTTGGTAGTGTGGCAGCCAAACACATTTTCTATGCTGCAGCAATGCAGGTCTCCTTCAGATTGTGTTGCCTATATTGCATTGTGGTAGGTAGAGTTATAGGATATTGACTAAATGAAATATTGATGAAATATACAATGCACAAAAGTTATGGGAACGTGCATCAAAACATATTTATAACTGACATGGACTAACTGGTACAACAGTAATTCTAAGTTACTGAGGAGGCATTCATGTTTCCTCTTCAATATCAATTGTGTTGTTGTTTTCCTGAGCCATACATCTTACTTTTTTGCCTAATTTGAACACAACTAAGCCACACAGCCAACGGACGCATCTCTCCACAAAATAAACTGACTATTACATACTTTCTGCAACATTTTTGATAAGATATTGTGCAAAGTGATATTGCAATATTCATACTAAGTCAATATATTATGCATTCTTAGTGATAGGCCACAATTGAGCTTAGGTGTCACAGTCCGCCGTCATTTCCCTGTATTCTGTTTCTGTAGTCTGTTTCATCCTGTGCTTGACTGCCTTGTGTTGATTGTTCATTAGTTTCACCTGCTCCTTTGTTACGGTCTGTCCAACGGCCTAGCTGTGTGGTGTTTCGTTCATAAGCCCTCGAGTTTTGAAATTGTCTTTGTTGGTTCATTGTCTTTTCGTTGCCTGAACCTCCCATTGTCGTGGGTTTGGGTCCGACCTACCTGAAGACGTGACGTTAGGTATATCAGGGCATTTGATTGAAAGACACCTCAACATTTTTAGCATGTTCCAATGTACGGCAGAGCAAACATATACAGTAATATGGCAGTTTGTAACGGAGGTGGCTACAGGGACGGTTTGTTCCTTATGGCGATTGGGGGATGCACTACTAAAGGGAGAAAGAGAGAGGAGGGAATTTTAATATCATATATCATATATCAGATATCCTCGCTCAAAATATTTTTTTCTAAAATGCAGGCTCTGCAATGCATTGTCTATGGCTTCCAGGAGTGCTTGCACTAACATGTTTCTCTCATACACAACGTTCGTAGATATGTTAGTGACGTGCTTTGTCTAAGCAACATGGCCTCCTCGTCACACATTGTGGATTGTGTCTCATCTGTTCTGTCTGCGTGACTTGCAAAGTAAGTAATATAGTAAAACAAAATAATAATATGAATTGGTAGGATCGTCTAGTCAGTGTGCTTTTCCATAACCATTTTAACAATATCTAAACAGATCGCAAACATCAATATTTGAACATTTTGCTGCACCTAAAATAACATTTTCATGATCAATCTAAAGTGTGTTTTGTAGCCCTCATTATTTAAGACATTTATTTGATTAATTCAGTTTTAAAGCAGACATCTCTGCTTGTTTAGTTTAGCCTACTGTTGCCATCTAGGGGGTAGAATAGTGGTATGGCACTTTACTTATGGCTATTGAATGGGTCACCAAAACAATAGCCCTTCCTATTATCATGAGCATGAGGTCGTCACTGGATGGCTAAAATAACCAATCCCATGAATGAAAGTTTACTCATACTTTTGGGCAAATAACTTGTATACAGACTATTGATAGAATATAAAATATGGCTCCTGTATTCACTGTACCAGAAGCAGAGCATTGTTTTGATTTTTCCTATTTAAATTTTGACATCTGGACTTACACTGAAAATGTAGCTACCTCACAATTATAGGTTTCTACCTGATTTATTTCAAAATTAGGCTTTTTCTTCATTTTGATCATTTTAATTGTGTGTGTGTGTACTCATACTTGAATTGAAAGAATATAAACGAGCAGAATAGTATTAAATTCCAGAATATGAGTAGACTTGGGCAACTGTCTTAAGTGTATATATAATGGAACAGTATTATACCAAATAAATGACAGAACATTTTCTATAAAGATTTGTTAATTAAATGTATTAAACTTTTTAACCAGACTTCTGCCTTCAACCTCCAGTCTATTTGATGCTGTCTTGCCTACAAATGATAACCCTACGTTTATAACAATGTAAACTTTTAATTGCTATTTTATGTAATTTATCTTGCTAAGTCCCAATGTGACCAGGGTAGTAGAAAAGTGGGGAACATTTCAGTACACAGGATATTATGCTGTGCGGATGTATCACAGATAGAACTTGGTCTCATTACCAAGCATGAAGCATCCCACAAGAATATGGTTGTTTTCAAAAGCATACGGATAGCGCCTCTTTGCTGAATAGAACTGGAGATATACCAAGTTATCATGTCAAATTACCAATATTAAAGTATTAAAGTAGCCTGGTTAAACAATTCTAATTTAACAAGCTCTGCCTTTGCGACTTACTTTTTACCAATAGGTGCCAAGCTAATCATTAGCAGGCGCTTAGGTAACTTTCAACCAATCAGAACAAGACCCACATGAATATGAGCTTCAGCACACAGGCACTTAATTGCTGTCAGCACCAACTGAACTACCAATCTGAATGCTAATTGGGTAAAGGTTTTGTAAGTGGCTCACAAGCAATTCCAAGATATAAAGAGTTGCCTCTTGCACAGTATTTGAAGCAAAATCATAGAGGAGGAGCTTTTAAATGCTGGATGGTTTAATACTAGTTTCACACTACAGAATTATCTAGAAATCCAAACGGCTAGTTGAGGTTAATCAACAAGAGCGTAAAGTAAGTGATTAAGTGACACTTGTAGAACGAACCTCAGCGCAATAACAGTTTAGCTTAATAAAGGAGTTTTTTGCTTGGTCTATTCTTTGAAGTTGTGATTATCTTAACTTTTCCAACCATTCATACATGAAAAATCATTCAGTCTCAGCCTGTCTCGCCCTTTCATCTAAAGTACACCTGTCTGAATCACTCTCTATCGCTCTCCCCACTCTCTCTCTATACATTTGTCTCTCTCTCCTTGTCTTTTCAGTGTCACATTCTCCCTCTTTGTCTACTGACTCTTCTCTATTTTCAAAAGCACTCAGGTCTCTTGTTGTTGTCTCTGCACTGTTGTTCCCTGCTGTTGATTTTATTATAAGATTACAATGTTCAACACAGATCAGACATAACATAAGATGATATAAGAATTCATTCCATCTTATTCATTCGTATATTCATTTTTTGCTTATTTTTGTGTGGTGTTTGGGTCAAATTGACCCATTTCAAATTTTCACTAAAATAAAATAATACAAGGATAATTTGTTTCAACCTTCTTTTCATCTCAATGGCCTTGGATTATTTTATAAGAAGAACATATAAAAGAGAAAAAAACTGTAATAGTATGCTACAATGCCCCCACACAGTTATGCCCGTAATACAATGGCAGGTCAATTTGACCCGAAAACACCCTGAAACATATAGTTCTATGCCTGAGACACACAGACAAACAGAAACACAATCACTAATACCATAGCACTATGTTGCATTGTTACAATCCAAGCACTGAGAAGCCTTCAGCTCTATCTTTCCTGCTCTCTTAACCCTCTGTAGTGTAGAAAGCTCCAAATTATTATTCTATTTTCTCACACTGTACCACCCACACCTGCACATCAGAAGAGGGATAAAACCATAGAAATACACTATATAAAAGTTTTGGGAGGGAAGAGGCTAGCTTTGGGGACATGGAATGTCACATCGCTGTGTGGGAAGGACCCAGAACGTGCGGGAGGTGGAGCGCTACCATTAAGATCTGGTGGGGCTTATCTCTACGCACAGTCTTGGTTCTGGAACCATACTCCTGGATGATCTAAACGCTAGCGGGTGTTTGCTGTTAGACTTATGTGCTAGTCATGGACTGTCTATAACAAACACCATGTTTGAATATAAGGATGCTCATAAGTGTATGTCGATGATAGCTTTTTTGATCGTATAATATGATCTTAGGCCGCATGTATTGGAAATTTGAGTTAGGAGAGGGGCAAAGCTGGCTACTGATCACTATTGGTAAGCCCAAATGGGAAGTGCGGGTGAACTGGGAACATCTGGAGAAGGTCCATGCCCATGAGATCTTCAACGCACACCTCCGGCGGAGCTGCTCTGGCATCCCTGTGGAGATTGTGGACATTGAACCTGACTAGGAAATGTTCAAAGCGTCCATTTCTGAAGCTGCGGTAGAGAGCTGAGGTCTCAAGGTCTTAGGTGCTTCAAGGCGGTGGACATGGGTGGTCAGGGAAGCCGTCCGACTAAAGAAGGAGGCTTTTCAGGATATGTTGTCCCGGAAGACTCTGGAGGCGGTTGCAAGGTACCGACTGGCCCGACGGGCTGCAGCATCTGCCGTAGCAAAAGCAAAGCAGTGGGTGTGGGAGAGCTTCGGGGATTGATGAGATCCATCCAGAAATGCTAAAAGCTTTGGATGTGGAGGGGATGTCTTGGATGACACGTCTCTTCAACGTCACTTGAAAGTCGGAGACAGTGGCAGAATGTGCCACTCGTGGTTCCCCTCTGTGTGCCAATTACAGGGGTATCACACTACTCAGCCTTACTGGTAAAGTCTACTCCAAGGTGCTAGAGAGGTGGGTTTGGCCGATTGTCAAGATTCTCATATTAAAGAAGAACATATGTGGCTTCCGTCCTGGTCGTGGAACGTACCAGCTCTTTACTCTTGCAAGGATCCTGGATACTCTTGCAAGGCAGTAAGTCAAACTTGTTTCAGGTGGGGGTTGGTCTGCGCCAGGCATAGTCGTGATAGGGAGGGGTTGCAGTTCGATAGCCTTGGGATCTCGTCGCTGCTTTTTGCAGACGATGTAGTCCTAATGGCATCATCGGTCCGTGACCTCCAGCACTCACTGGATCAGTTTGCAGCCAAGTGTGAAGCGGCTGGGATAAAGAGTAGAAACACTAAATCTGAGGCCATGGTTCTCAGCAGGAAACCCTACTCTGGGTAGGAAGTCCTTACCCCAAGTGAAGGAGTTTAAGTACCTCAGGGTCTTGTTTGCAAGTTTCCCTCATTTCCCAGGTGGCAACCTAGCACAGTACAACGCTTGAATTCAGTGCGCTCCTAAGAGCGACCCATTCTGTGGCCCAGCAGCGGAAACAGGAGGAATCTGCGGCCGAGCGAGCAACCAAAAGAAGGACTGGAGACCCACCCCTGAGGTCTCAGGTGCACTGGGCGGTTCCGGTGGACCCACTACACCGGACATCGGCTCCAGTGGAGGAAGCGGACAGGCCCCGAGCTCCTGCGGTGGGGGCGACCAGGTGCCAGGCTCTGGCGTAGGCCAGGCCTCAGATTCCAGCGGCAGCTGAGGCTTCACCTCCGAACCAACAGGGGTTCGATGGCAGTGGCTGCACCTCGGGACTGGCGGGGAACGCCAGCCGCGGCTTCGCCTCCAGGCCGACAGGAGTCACCAGCAGTGGCTGCACCCAACGCCGTACCCACCTTTGAGGTCACCGACTTCTGGACTTCGTTATTTTCTCAGAGGTACAGAATATAACACAACTTGTGAAATATTTGCCTAAAAATAACACTACTTTGGATCTGCAAAGATATCGTATATGTGTGAAGATAATCAACGTTCCTGTTTGATCACTGCATAGCACTAGGCTATATAAAGCATAACCGGTGTGGAGCGAGTGAATGATCATGTCATTACAACAGAAACTGTACTCAACATGACTCATCAGGCCTTTGATTTAAATATGAGGCTCTAAGTAATTAGTCCAATGACTGACACAGCACACTCTAGATGCTGCGTGCCCATCCGGCTTGCAAAAAAAATAATCTAAAAAATAAATCCTGTGTGTTTGTGCAACTTGCTGCGTTAACCCCTTCAATCCCTGCATCCATAAATGGACAACATTATACGTGTTTTGGTTGTATCAGACAATGAAATTCAATAATTTGATTGGTTATTTGAGTATTCACTGATAGGACATTGACTAAAAAGTAATTTTACTCATAACTTTGTAGGAGAAAAAGTGAGCGATCTCACAAGACAGCTACAGTATGGCACACATACCAAACGAGCAGAATGAGCAATCTATCATGTTACAAATATATGTCTAGGCATTATATTTCAAGTTTAACGTATAGCTAACAATTCAATCCATCCAATGTTAAAATGCTTGATTTTCATTTCAATTAAGTACATTTTAGACTTTGTAAGGAGAGCCCATTGAGAAGACAGACATTTACAGCTTGTATTTGATTGTTACATTTTTACTCTTCAAAACCGCTTAAAAAGCACCTGTATCATGTAGATCAGGAAAATCTAAAGATTTCGGTGCATCGTGCCCCTGAACCCCACAGCAAGAAATGTTTTTAAACCTCGGTATTCTTAAAATCCTGCGTACGGCCTTGGCTGCACCACAGGACTGGCAGGCAAATAGTGTGCGCTGGGTGGCAGACTCTATAGCGGCCCATGTGCGCCAGGCGGACCAATAGCGCAGCTTGCCGGCCCGCGTACACTGTACCCTCACAGAACCCACAGGTGTAAGAGATAATCTATCAACAAGGCGGGTGCATGGCGGCGCTGACAATGGTAGGGAGGGTGCGCCGTCCAACGGCGGTTAAATTCAGGCTTTTAGGCAAACATTCTTGTTTTCTCATCATCCTCTTTCGCCTATACTCTTAAGGGAAAATAAGATATCTTTCCTCATATTGTTGTTCCTATGCATTCCCTTCTCTTGCCTTTAACATGTTTACCTGCAGCTTTTCTTCAGCATCTTTACTTTAATGTCTTTCTGTATTTTTTTCAATGACTCTTATCCTTCTACCGCAGTTTTCAGCTGAACAACTAATAGTGACTAAGCCCCCTCCTTCATTAGGCACACTCACACACACACACACTAATGACCCTCCTTATTGTGTTCCATTCATATACTTGTTTTTCTCTATTTTCATCCCACCACACACTGCCAGCATCTCAAACACTGATATCCAGCCCTCCATATCCAGCCATGTCGAATGTTCTGTGTGCTTCTCTTTACCGGCCACACCACTTTCCTTGTATGAATCACGACTCTCCGATGCCCTCCCTCTCTTTTACTGCGCTTGTCTCTGGGGTAAACAGGAAGTGTAATTCATGATAAAATGTGGTTTCTAGCTGTTTGTCTTTTATTAGCTTTTTTAATGTTTGTTAAAAAATGATTTCATGTCGCAGTGTGAAAAACACCACACAGCTTTTGGCAAATAGCCATTTTCCTTTGATTTGACGGTAAGTGAACTTCTTTTTTGTCAAATGTCTCAGGCGGCACATGAAATATGTAGTGACTGTTCTATTTGTTCGTTGCTGAGTGAGTTAAACAATTCTAGTTACAGTACATTTAACCACCATATGTTGAATCTGTTTGGCTTTATACAGTGGCTCTGGCCAGCTGGGTGCATTACAAGGTCTGTATAAAATGATGCAGTATTAAAACATAGTTCACATGTTAGACTATAGGTCACACAATTTGAGGTCTTAAAATTGAAGAAAAATGTGTTTCACCCCAACAATTTCTGTTAGTTCAGTTACTGTGCTTAACATTGCATTACAGCACAAACAGAACAAACGTGTGTACTGTACGCAACAATTTTTAAATGTAATTTATTATGTATCCTATTGTGTAATTGTTGCCCACATCCACCTCAATTAAGAATACATTTCAGTGTTTGCTGTCTTTTTTACCTCAGGTCTGAGATGCCTTCATCATAACAAGTAAGTTGCTCATTTGCATGCACACACGTACATGAACATCCTCAAATCCAGCATATGTATACAAAGGGATGCTCAGACAAAGCAAGAGGACAATGAAGACACAGACAGACAGACAGACAGACAGACACACACACAGATCAACCAGAACACACGCCTAAGAATGCCTGTTGGCTTCTTCTTCCTCAAGTACAGCACATAACGTTCCATTGTAAGAAGCCAATAATCCAGCTAAAGAATGAATCACAATGGACTCTTTGAGGAATAGAACCATGAATTCCTGCAAAGGCATTTACTAGGACACCACCTCTACACACACACATTTGTTATACTGTACATTCCAACCGAGTGCGCCTCAGACCAAGATATAGGAAATGTCACAGAAATCTATTTTTAGTTGCCCCACCTTCTATTTTTAACAGTTCCTTTTAAAATTGAGAATAGTGTATAAAAGGGTTTGTAGCATAAGTCATATCATATGAGACATTTCATCTTTTAGACTTAAATGAACCCCTACATGTTATATGTTAAATATCATCACCATATTATCACCATAGCCAAAGACACAAATAGAGTTACTCGGGGCAGGCTGGTGTACTATTATGGAGCCAACTGCATCATTGCACAAAGCCTGCACTTCGGACAGAGGTTCTGTATATCCAAGCTGCAAATGAAGGGGTTTGGTACGTATGGAGGTTTGATGTGGTCATTAACTGATTACTATCAGATGTGGTGACATAGAGCAGGTAGGCCTGAATGTTTCATTGGGTCACAGTCCAGGCTGGTTCCTATATAGTATAGTCCTCTCTTTGAAGCATGCACGAACACTGCCCATCTCCTCATTCCTGATTATAAAAGTGAGTTGCCTTGAAAGCCAGTGTTTAATCTAAGTGTTTAATTTAAACGTGTGGTCTTTATGGAGAATGCTTGTTGATATTTGAAAGGGTGCTCACACGTTGAAAATGCATTGTTATGCTATTGTTGTTGTGTGCTGTCTGCACCACTGTGTTGCAAGCTTACTACCTTTAACAGCAGTGATTCTGTATTATACTGTAGAAAATGAAATAAATCATTGAAAAAATCCAATCCATTTGAGAAAATGGATTGGATATGTTTTTGAGTACTAGGCAAAAAATTAATAATGAGTCACATTATTATCATTTATGGGTTTATTTCACACAGGAACCGATGTAATAAAATTGTACCATGTTTTATCAACAAGTTCCTACAAATTCCTACAAGCCTAGAACAGACATTAAAGAAATTGTTCAGCTGTTTTAATTTCTAAGGTCCACGCAATACTGAAATCACGATGTTTTGACGAAATACAACTGTACAATACTAAATACAGTTGTTTTTAAAGTGGTCATTGAGTCAGCAGTTGCTCTCAGCAGAATGGACACATTTGCTGCACAGACACAGTATAGGGTTCCTTAAATATGTACTGCATAGCTGAAGGGATTGATCACTAATGTCTCTCAGCATGGTTTGTAGCAGCGACTATCTGTTTGTCGCTGTAGGTCTGAGACAGCAGGTATATCTCTATTTGGAACATTGATCAATGTTTCCATTTTAATGAATGTCAGTCATTTAGTCTTAGCCTCTTCTGTCCATTATCACAACAAAAAAAAAAACGTGCAAGGTCGACTGACTTTTTGGGATTGATGAGGTCCTCGATTTTCATTGGCTGTTAGCATTGTCACTCAAGAGGTCTATATATGTAATCCTGCTAGTGCAGTGCGTTATTTACAAATTGAAGTTCAATGTATTTTAAGCAGTAACCGTACTAGGCTACTTTATACGTCGTATTGGTAGCCCAAAGTTTCATAACAAATTCCTCTTTATAAATGTAACCATAGGCGTCATTTTGCGGGGGGTGCAGGGGGCACGTTAGATGCTGACGGAGTGCTATAGACCAAGCCGACAGTTCCATGATTTTGACTTTAGCAAAGTCTCATTTTATTAAGTTATGGCCAAAATGTTCTTTTGTTTTAATTAAGTCAGTTTAGCCTATAGATCATCCCAAAACACAGAAGTTTTGAATATGCAGAACGTTTTGAACATGACGTAGTAACCTAGCCCTGTGTCCCAGACTTATTGGTAAGGTCTAGGTCTAGGTCTAAGTAAAGGTGGGCTCTGCGAGACATGATGAGAAGCATACGTGTCTTTGTTCATTTAAGTCTGGACTTTCATTATAGTTCAATACGTTTTAATGACTTGACAAATCGCCATAAAAGAATGCGACCATGCCTGTGGGTTGTTTTTTGTCCATGTCATATATATCATCTTCTGTGTGTATTTTACAGGAATGTGGATCTACTGCCACCTTCTGGCGGCACAAACTGAACACGGTATTCAGAAGAGGAGACATTTAAGATGATGCATGTTAACATTGTGTGATGTGGTATAGTAAGTATTTTAATAATTGTGATTGTATGACAATTAGTGGCCAGTCAGACAATATATTATGATATGTTGTATGGGAGGAAAATATCCCCCCCAAAACATTATTAAGGTATGGATTTGAGCGATCATAATAGATTTTGCTACCACATATTTTTATTTACTCATTCTTTATTTATTCATTTATTTAATGCATGATGCATTTTCTAAATTCCTACAACTAAAACCCACACTGGATCACCCTAATGCATATAGTTACAGTATATCATGATTATAGGGTGTGTTGGTGTGACTTTGGCAAGATGATTATAGGTTGTGGTGGGTACAGAACCCAGTTACCTGACGTGTATTCACAGTACACTGATTAGTTTAGAGCAGAGTGCTTTCATCATAGTCAGACGAATAGCATAACAAGCCATTTCACACGATAACCCTCTGGAGAAAACATCTGAGCTACACGGATCGGTAACTACTGTACAGTATTACATTTCTTAGCAGCATATAATGCATTGTGAAATGATGGTGATATCCTTTAAGTTAGTTATCAAATACAAGTTGTGCATTTTTTCCAGTAAGTGAGGATTAATGGTGAAACCACACACACAGGTATGACAGTGCTTTTTAGCCAAGACGGTCTCAGATATTTCTCTATAGAAGCTCTTGCACACCAATCGGAGCAGCTCTGTTGCATGCATGAATACAAATTAGTGGCAAAAGTTCAGTACCGACTGGCTGACCCAATACATTTAAAGGTAGAATGGAAATCAATAAAGCAAACTGGAATGTTCAGTGCTCTACCACAGCTGAAAACAGTAAACCTTATTATTTATTAGACATTCTAATACCTTATAGGTATTGAATAATAGGTAGTGAATGTTTACATGTTATGTTCAATTAAACCATGGTGACATCTAATGTTTGTGTAGTATTATTTTCAGCAGACTGTGTTTTTCTATTGTTGTGACTTAGATGAAGTTCAGAGGA
>JAODLL010035931.1:0-22103 GCA_026546735.1 Forbesichthys agassizii | reverse complement strand
ATATATATACATACATATATATGTATACATATATATACATACATATATATGTATACATATATATACATACATATATACACATACATATATATACATACATATATATGTATACATATATATACATACATATATATGTATACATATATACATACATATATATGTATACATATATACATACATATATATGTATACATATATACATACATACACATATATACATACACATGCATACATATACATACATATATATACATACACATGCATACACATGCATATATATATATACATATATACATATACATACATACATATATACACATACATATTTACCTGGGTGTTTTATAATTATTTATTGTCATCACTATTTAGTACAATTACCAAAGTAATTTTTATTTATTATCTTTCCATCTTAAATATATTCCGTCTCATTCTAATATGAAACTCAGAAATTGAATATGTTGACCAATAATTGTCCAATTACTCTGAAGTGATTCTAGACATGCTGGTTCTACCATTTGTACTGCTGAAACAACAATCTAAAGCAATAAACACAAACAATTGTTTTGTTGTTGTTAGCCATGTGAGCCATGTGAGAGTAGTTCAACCTACAACCTATATAGACAGCCCAACTCCACCTCCTGAATGCAGGGCAAATCATGCTAACAAGTCATGCACCACTGGCCTTCTAAAAGGTGGAGATCCAGAGATTGTCTTGACGTTTTATCAAAAGAAAGTCGCAAAGAATGCTTATTCAGAAATAGCTACGGTACGGTCTATTCTATGTAGGGGTTTCAGTACTGTTTATCTACAAGGGATTTTCCGTGCCACATAAAAGCAGGTATCTGTTCAATATGAGATGCTAGCCGAGTATGAAACATTGTCATCCTTTAATGCAGGAATAACCTGGGCTGATGAAATTGGCATATGTTGCAGATGCATTTAGCTTACCTTGTCATTCAATACTGACTTATCTATATCAAATACCATCACCAGTATTCCTACCTGTGACTCGGGCTCCGGGGCCGTGACAGTCAGGGATACCTGATCTGCTATTTTGGCATGGTAACTGCTCCAGTTTACAGATAGCTAAGGTGGGGGAGTGCAAAGAAAGAACTTATTTCAATACATTTGTTACTAGAACAAAATTGTAATTCCATACGTGAGAGGAAAAATAGACCAATTCCAGATGAGAATTTTGTTTACTCAAATAATTGTCAAGTTAACTACAAGAAATATGTAATATTTAATGTTAAAATGAAATATTAGACATTTAATTAAATACAATTTTAACGATTAACAAAAAAGCTATAATTTTCCACTATGCAACCATCTCCAATCAAAACCTGTGTGCATTTGTATATACAGCAATATAAAAAATAGCAGTGCTGAATTCTATTAAAATATTGACTGGTCAAGCTCTAAGAGCAACGTTAACACAAAAATGAATTACACCGACGTGTTGCAGGACGGGTATGTGAACTGTGTCACTGACAGCTTCACCGTCAGGAAGGATGCAGTAGACAGTAATACAGGCCTCAGGAGACCAGGGTGATGTTGGGATCAGAGAAAAGGAGGTGGTGGTCTTGGATCCAGCCATTAGTATTTGCCCACTGGAGCTAACCTGTCAAAAAAGTTAACGCCTGATGTAAATTGCTGGAATCCAGGTTCATTATTAATCAAATTAGTTGAATTAGCAGACTTTAATGAATACAATACAGCATCTCTTGCTTTGCCAATTTTCTAGACAGCCTTCTGAGTAAGCTTTTAATGTACATGCAGTAGTGGGTGTAATAAATCATACCACATAGTGAAGCTCATTCTGTGGAAATGTGCTCTCCACGTCTATTTGTAGAGAAGATCCAATCTGTGGTTGGGAGGGGTTCCAGTGAAACATGTCTTAATGTATTACTGTCATTAATCTGACCTGATTGCGCAGTATTCAAATGCAGTGTATAGATTTCTATTAAATGCTCAAATCAATGCTTTTAATATTTACCTGGAGAGAACTGATTGGCCGGATTTGGATGTATGAGCCACTAGGAGAAGACACATTTTTGCAGAGCTTCAATGTCTCCAAATAGGTTAGAAATGTGGCCTAAACAAAAAGCAACACGAGTTAAATGTAACTTTCTATATTAAAACTACATTCCCAACACAGCACATAATCAAACTGTGTAGAAAACACAGGTCAATTCATCATCACTACCTAGCTTGCGAACACAAAAACTGAGGAGAAATTACAGTATCTGAGGGGAAGAGAAACACTTACTTGAATGAAAAGCACTTCTATTTTATCCTTTAACTTAAACTCTATGTGGACATTCCCATCCTTGGGCACTGTAAAAGTCATAATACTGGGTTTTGAATCCACCTCAGATGTTTGTTCAGTAACTTCAACTGACACCGTGTTCTTCAAATCTATTGAGCTCAAAGGCCGTCTGTCATACCTGGAAATCTTAAGCTGCAAGACACATGTATATGAGATAGATTCATTCCACATAAGCACCGAGAGATGATAGACTGATGTAAAAAAGAATGAGCAGTCACTCACGTCTGTAGAAAAGTGTAACGATGGCTTCAGTACTGGTGGAAACTTGTAAAACCAGAGCAGGTATCTATTTTGTGTAACATAGACTTGGACTGTTTTGTTAACCGTAGATCCTGAAAGAGACAGCATGTGGAAACACATTTAAGAAGCATCAGCATGGACAGGAAAGAGTAAAAACTACAAAAATAAAATAAAATATTTCATAATTTATCAACATACTATATGCACTAATACATTACTTATCCGGACATATCAAGGGTATTAACACCTAGCTTGCTCTGCCCAACAATTTCTTTCAGCTCAATTTTCGTTAAGATTATAGTATGGTATCCGTGGTGGCTTTAGCGTTCACCACTCTGTATGGTGGACCAGTCAGCAAGGTGGTGGTAGTGCGTTGACGTTTAAGTCAAGCGTTTGTTTCTAAGTGGTGATGATGATAGAGCTGGATGAACCAATACAAAACAGCTGTATCCACGCCTACTGGTTAAAGGCTAAATAGCTCCCAAATGATCCCAAGGTATATTAGCATTCAAAGGTTGTGAACAATCTCTAACGGAGTGTGTCCAGACCCATAAGTGAATTTGGGTCTGGTCACATCAGGCTAGTAAACACCTGCATGATCAATAAACATTGTATGTTCATACGGTGCATATACATAGAGTAGTGCAAGCCATACAAACCTGAAGGGCTTGCGGTTACACATGCAGTGATGAGCATGATAAAACCACGACTTGCATCTCTCCTTGAGGAGCTGTATTCATGCAGTGCTCGGAGGTGATCTTTGCTGAAGAAGAACTGCGCTGACCCATGCATCTACAGTATGACGTGAAGGTCACTTTAAGATGTGTAGTAAGAATCCAACAATAACTTTGTAAAGCAGAGGTGTGGCCAAGACAGTTGCTCTAGAGTTCATTGAGTCTTAACAATCTTGCAGTTCTAATAGTATTAATAGAACTACAACATAAGTCAGGTCATTAGAACCAAGTCAAATCCGAAGTCATTCTTATCGTTCAGCATCGAGTCATGAGCTCACACCTCTGGCGTCTGTTGTCTTAATGGGCCAGCCTGAAGCTTACCTCACTGGTTTGGTTCAGGTGGAATGGTTGGTCAGAAGTGTTTAAACCAGACAGCAGGGTGACTGACACAGATAGTGTTCCCTGCACTTGCTTTCCTTTGCGATACCTACAGAAAAATGTATGCACACTGTTTAGAAGAAGAAGAAAAAACACCCTTCCTAGACACTTTAATGACTTAGTAATCTATCAAATTCATCTCATACAGTATAATTTGAGTAAAAGGGAAAAAAATAACTGAGAATAGTTATCAAAATATAATTGAATAATACTACATTTAACTCACAGGGCTGTCACAGTTCCAAAGACATCGTCTCCAACCAGGAGCTCTGGAGCAGTCTTTACCAGCACTTTGAAGTGGGCACAGTCTGCAACAGCAGTCAGAGGCATTAAGCATTACAGTACAAGCCTGGATGTTAATGAACACTGCAGATATAATGATATAATCTAAAATCATTTACCATCATTTTCTACAATGAATACTTTCTCGTCAGTCCAGCTCTGTGGTGGAAGAAAGCAATGATAGACAGGTTATACTGTATTTTCACTCTCCAATGTACTATGAAGCCTGAGAAACATTTACTCATCTAAAGCGTAAGTTGTACACCACACGTCTGTACGGTAACCTTACATTCACTGTAGATACGATGGCCCACTGTCCGAGAGGGGCGCTCTGGGACAGATTGAATTCTGTCAACACAATCCCCAGGTGACTGCCTTCAGAATCCCACTGTCTGACAGTATTCCCTAGTGGGTCCTAGGGTAACAAAAGATCAGTGAAGTCCTCCCGCAACATACCAACTAATAATGTAGTCTAAACTCCACCTTTCATTGCTCATCCACACAAACAACTTGAGACTCACCCGTACAGAGATGCCCACCCCGCCTTTGAATGGACGGTTATCCATCTGAAGAGAAACTGCTCTGATTCTGACACCATGTCCAGGCTGATAGCACGATTGATCAGTCTGGATGAAGGTGGTGACATTCCTGGGGTTGAAGCGTATTGTGGCATTGTTGGTGAAGATCACTTGGTCAAACAGGTAGCCTTTGACAGCCAAAGTAACAAGGGAGCCTGGTGTTATGGAGCTCTCCGAAACCTGATTGTTATAGGAAACATGTTTTGTATTTTAGCAGCGCCCTGTATCAAGTAGCAACAAGGATAAAACTCAAATATTGAATACACAATGTATCTGGAAGAAAAAAACAAATGGGAAATGTGATGAAAAAACAATCACTCACAGGAAGAAGGGTAATAATTCCGGTTACACCTTGAAAAGATGATGAATGAATATATGAATGTTATAGTTTTAACCTCAGCTGCATTGTTTAATGCCTTGTATGTTCACAATAACCCAGACAAGCTGTGAACCCTGGAGTCTCACCTCTTTGAAAGATGCCATCAGCTGTGGCGAGAGTGATGTTGCCACGCGTCACTCGGGCACTAACGGTAACAGGCGAGTCGACGAGGATAGTGACAGCCAGCAGAGCAGGGGTCCCACTGTGAAGTGCCTCGGGGCCAGATATAAGGTACAATGGCTTCATTCTAGAAGAGGGACAAGACGAGTAACGAATAATAATAATAATAAAAATAATAATAAAAATAATAGTAATAAAAAAGATTTGCAAAATGTCTAAATTGATAGACACCTTCACTTTCTTCATGTATAGGCTATTCATTTTAGACAAATAATCACTCACCTAATTGAATCCTGAGCAAAGCTAGGTATGGCACAGCAGATTAGTCCCACCCATGCTACATGGATCCACATGCTGTCCATGTGTCATTAGTCCAGACGACAGACTAAAAGTGTCTCTGCTTTGACCTTTACCTGTTCGTTCTGTATGTGTTCGCTGAAACCCCACCCACCGTCTCCCAAGACGTTCCATTGGAGGGCACGTTGTCTATTCAGGGTCTGCCATGGTTCAGCCCGAAGAACCCTGAGGTGGTCTGGTGTCAACATATCCTATCTAACCTATCCTTACTAACATGGTGTCTTTATGTATGGAATATGACACCAGCTCTCTGAATGCAATACACCATCTGCCACAGGCTGAGCAAGCTGTTTACAATACTGCAACCATGTGTACAAAAGCAATGCACGGATGGTGTTCTACCACTAGGTGGGGATAAATTCAAAGCTACGGCAGACATGTTAACTGCCACTTTTCTACCGAGTGACTTTACTCATGTTTCAGACTTCGCAACAAGCGATTTCTTCTGCTCAAAAGAAAATATTACAATGAATTCATGTAATTTCTTTGGAATCACTTTATTTGCACAACGATTACATATAAAATGTCTTCGACAGTCATTTAACAAAAAAAAGTGTCTTTTTTTACAGTATTTGGCAAGTAGGACTTTGGAACCCACGTATATCACGTATAACAATGTTTAGCACTTGCAGAGGCTTGTCACACATGTAAGTGTGTGTTTAATATAATAAAGCAGCGATAATAAAACACTGATTGTAGATCAGAGGTGGCTTTAAATGTTAAAGAAAATGACCTAGGCAACATTTAAATGTATTGTTCAACACAGTTTGTGTTCTATATTCATGTCATCCTGCTAGATTACATCAACAAAGTGCTGACTAAAGTGCATATTAACAAGAGTGCTAAACAGACTAGCAAAGACAACCACCTTGCATAAAAGGACCACAAATACAAAAAAGGGACAAAAAAATTAAGATGAGTCAACACAAAATTACTGTAGACACAAGGTCACAATTTTGTAATGGAAACAATGTCATACAGTACAATCTTCCAGGGAAGGGCCAGTGTACAGATTACAGTGCAAATGCACTCCATTCCTCAGGAGGGAGCTGTTGGAACTAATTCTGAAATTCTGAACAGTACCAATGGTCAAACAACCACAGTACCAGCCTTCACTTTTAACATGTTCACTGCTTAAAGTGACACTTCCAATTCAGTCTTTCAGCATGTCATAAACTATGTATGGGACAATACTATACATGTATTGTCTCCTTGGATTGGCCCTGGAGGACCTACTATATATTTGTTTGTACATTCTGCAGTCACATCTCAAAATGCCGGTACATACTTTCTACGTAACTCAGGACCCTCTGCCAGTCTGGACCTCCTGGTCTCAACATCTCCTCTACAGTCTGAAAAACAAGTCAGTTTTAGAAACAGTAAAGTTTTAAAAAATGCCTACAGAACTCTTGTTAAACTAAACAGATAAAGGTGTGTGTGTGTGTGTGTATGTATGTATGTATGTATGCATACACGCATGCATACACACATTTGTACGTAATAAGTAGTAGTACAGTATATTACACAGCTTATACAAGCTTCATAATCATTGGTATTTAGTTAATACATCCATAGTACTATGACATGCATTGCACAGTAACATTTTAGATCAAAAAAGAATCCTGACACACTCACCAGTGACTGTGCAATTCCCACATTTTTACCTGTCTTGAAAGCTAGGTTAAGGTTTTCTCTCTGTGGCAAAATTAATTGATTAAAATACAATTAACGCATGTGATTTTGTTACTCATTGTTGTAGCAAGCATGTAATTTGTGTGTGGTTCCACCAGTACCTTGCTTTCCGGGCTGAGGGTGACATATGGAATGTGTGAGGGGAGGTAGGTGTGATAGACGGCACACAACGCTAAACCATCCACCCAGCTACTACTGAAGTTGGTAATGTCGATGTTCTGTAAGGAGAAATGGAAACGTGAAACACTTACATTTGAATATAAGATGCGCTACATCCGTCACCTGAGCGCATTACTATGAGAATACTGCAACCATGTGCACATGAATAATAATTACAGCATCTAAACTGTCTAAGTGCACATGGCATTGTGGTAAGCTAACTCCATTAATGAAACAGTATCAGGTTGCCCAGACTTCTTTTATTTTATTTATTCAGCTATGTAATGAACTAGGCCTGACCCTTCCATTACCCAGTGTGCAGACAAGTGGTGTGTCCTAGATCAAAGGTCCCCAGTGGGGGTGCCAAATCAGAGGGAGGCAGAGGTCCCATGGTGATTTCCAGAACACAAATACAATTTAAATCCATTAGAAATTGCATATTTTAGCCACAAAGCAATCACCTGAGAGTCTGCTGCTCATGCATAATGTATACTACTGTATACATTGAGATTACTGTTGTGTGCCTCATGTTTGGATGGGGCCTATTAGTGCATGACTAAGCATAACGTTTAGACGCGTCAACGACAGTGAGGGTTGTCTCTGACACCATTATTTTGGGGGTCGGGGGCTTAAAGGAATAGGAACCCCTGTCCTAGGTGGACAGGGTCAACAACAATAACTCAAACATGGTTGGTGAAGTTGTAATTTCAATGTTCTTTATAGAGAAATGGAGATGTGAATAGAATAATAGTGACATAGATGCATAGTGACAAAACCTTACACTATTATTTAGGTGTCGACACTGACTTAAATAAAATTAAACAAAAATATTAATACTAAAGCAAACATGTGAGGCCCCATTTGGATTTCGGCTCCATTTTCCGAGTCGTGTTTTTGCCGTAGAACTATGGTTGTTGCCCAAGGACAGACGAACGTGTGTTGCTGATATAAACAAACCTGGATCCGCAGCCATAATTGTAATGTGAAGGCAGACCAGTCGGGGGGCAGTGGGAGGGGGGCTAATCGCACTCGAGTCCGGTCCGGTCCGGACCAGCAAAGGACCAAGTGTGAATGCGCATTTATTAAGTATGCCAGTGGCTGTTACCTTGTAGCCCTGTGCACGACTCTGACACCAGCGCAACAAAGAATTCCTCTTGGAACCTCCATGACGACGTACCAGTAGGTTGAACCCATCCTGTGACCTAGCAACAACAACCACACGATTACAATGAGAAGGACCAAATACATTTAATATACAAAGTAAAATGTTGCATAAAGAAGCTAATAAAACTTAACCACAATTAATAAACTTTATTGTGTGGCTTGACCAGAGCTAATTGAGCATATGCAGATATTTATAACTGTACTGTAGTTAAACTCACTTAGTGGGAGGGAGTTCAGTAAGGGCAGAGTTGTACTTGTTCAAAGAATCTTCCCTTTTTCCTAAAAACAATAAAAACAGCATAAGATAAAAGGTTTAAATGATGAGACGTTTCTTTTGTTCATAAAACAAACGTACCTATGTGAGTGCTGGACCAGCTTTCCTGCCAATCTACACTCGTTAGCCCTCTGGGTTGAGTTTGCTTCTAAGAAAGAATGATTAACAAAGTAAATACAAACTGCATATTTAAATAAGCCAATGTAATGACAGATCTAGCAGGAACTGTCAAACAAAGTGAGTATACTGCCCCCTAGAATTGAAGTGCCTAACCTTGTTTGTACAGTCAGTTTTTGAGCCAATATTGGACTGGGAGGTTCCATTCGGAGCAGCAGGGGGGTCTGAGGACGCAGGTAGTCTGCAAAGGCTTCTATAACACACAGGATACAGAGGAAATGCTTGAGCAACCAGGTAAACTGTTTTTCTTAGTATATTCTCTACAATACTGCTGCTGAGGGAGCCCCAGTACTGAATCAGTTGATTCTAAAAAAATAAAATAAATAATAATCCATGCCCTTAAGCGGCCCTGAGGCATTCAACAGAAACCGGAAAACCGCTGTGAATGAATACAGGGACTTATTTGTTTTTCATTATTATGCTGGAGACATGTAGTAGAGAGAAAACACCCACGCATGCAGGCACATGAACGAAAAAGTATTTTCTCCCCCTATTCACACAAAGCTTAAAACAGAGCACTTAAAAAAGTAGTGGTAGAAACAAAGTATGCCTATATAAATTAAGCTAATAATTATGATTTAATAGTATGGCCAAACTTGTTTACCATGTGAGAAAAAAAAATGGTTTTAATTACAGAAAACACATTTTCTGGTTTTGGACTCAGTGAATACCTTGACCTCTCTGTTGTAAGCACCCTCTGCGGGTCATTGGTCCGACTCTCTTCTCCAGTCCTGTCCTCATTGGTCACATTTCTCAGGTACCTCTTAGCCACGCCCATGGAGTCCATCCTAGCCTCCGGCAAGACGACGCTATTGGTCCCATCTCTCCGACAGACACCGTCTGTCTTATCTTGCCCCAACCTGTACAATGATCGTTCCCTGACTTTCTGTGGTTCCTCTTGAATGTCACAGGTGGTTTCTGCACTGGGCCTTTCTTGGGCCCGACTTGGAGCCTGGACCTCAGGTTTGCCCTGCTCTGCCCTGGTCTGCCTGCTCTCACTCAGCTCCCCCCTCAGGGTGAGCAGCTGCGTATCGGCCTCCTTCTGTCTCTGTTGAGCAGCACCCAGTTCCCTTTCTGCCTCCTTGTGGGCAGTTCGGAGCGCCGTAAACGCTTCCTCAGCCTCGGCTCTCAGGCGGTCGGCCACAGCTACCGCTACCTGGAGGTCAGACTGGAACTGTAGCCACTCTGCACGCTCAGTCTGCAAAACAAACAGCACATGTAGACAGTTTGGTAATACAATAAATACATGGAATTTGGTTTACTGGATTTGAAGTAATGTAATTCACAATATCTAATATTGGAAAGACATTTAGTACATCGGGAATAGAGTAAGATGTTTATCCATTTGGAATGCTTTCAACACCTTAAGGCCAAACAATGCAGTCTTTAAACTAATTCCATTACAAACCACACTCACATCTGACTGCCAGAAATAAGACCGTAATCATCAACAGACAATGAAATCTCAAAATGATCTCCAAACATCCACTCTCATTATGCAATGAGAAGCAGAAGTGAATGAGAATTAAGGTTTAGCAAGCACACAAGTGCCACTGGCATGTCAAATGAGACATGAATCCTCCATCAAAACCTTTGGCCTCCATTTAGGTATATGCATGCTCATTTCAGAAGAAAAAACATTCCCAAAATATGTCACCAATCTCACAAGTTTAGACAGACTAAAGGCATCGTTCATGGTTGAGCAACACACTGTCAGGCTGGAACAACTGCATAATGCGTTCTCACCCCACCACGTATCTGCTGCTCATTTGCCTCAACTTGTCCTCTTTAACACAATAAAAAATCTGAACATTTTGATATGAATGACTAGACCAAGATATTAGGAGACGGTTTGCGGTTTCTGTACATATTGGATGCATTCTATAAAAAAAAGGTATACGGTAGTTAGTCATTCTGGAGAAAGCAAAAACACCTCTCCCTTCAATGCCATAGGGTGCTCCACAAGAAGCTCCACCCCTCATTGGACACGCATGGTCAAGGCTGGGAAAATGTTGTGTGGTGCGGGCTGCACCACCCTGACTGAGCCATGTAGAGAAACACCTTATTATTTTAATCACACATACACGCACAACTGACCGCCAGCAGACATTCGCTGAACTTGACAAAAATGTGCATTGGCTTACAAATCGCTGACCTCACCTTTCCAGGTGTACATTAAGACAAGCATAGACATCCCCCTGGATACCACACACAGACACGGGCTAGGACAGAAAGAGGCCAACTCAACCAAAGAGGTAAACTGTTCAAGATGGAGGTGATATTAGCGCAGGGAAAGAGGCTAAGACTCAGCGATGCTGAGGTCAGTCAGGATCACACTGCAGGGTGAGCAGCACAGAAACAAGGGATTTCAATGGGGGCAGGGAGGCCTGGAAATTAGATGAAGAATGAACTGAGAGATGGAGCAGGAGAGGAGGAAAACATGGAGCCAAGTCGTTTCCTCATCTGACCAGCGACTCAAGACCACAGCTGGGCCCTATTAAATTGGATTTGGCCTCACACACACACACACCATATTCTCTTCTTTCTTTCTTGCCCCCCCCCCCCCACAGTCTCTGTCCGCTTTACCAAACCAGTCATGAAGCTTTCTCACACATCCAGTTTGTTTTCTTCCCTCCGCTCTGGCAGAATGCGTTCACCATTGGAAAGCTCAGAGCAAATATAAAGTCCAGTCATTATTTGGAATGGTACTATATTAAGATATGACACACATACACTTGCATGTCTGCTGCAGGAAACAGGAAGAGGAGTTCCTCAACTGACAGAGATAAGGGCGTCTATTCTGTCTCAGATGTGTAACACACACACACGCACACACACGCACGCACGCACGCACGCACACACAGCTGCACTGTACCGTAGGTCCAGATGTGGCCTCCAGCAGGGACACATACACCCCTGGTCATGAATACTACGTGTGGGCGTTTACATGTAGCCTAGCTCACATCCACACCCAGGTTGTCCAACACATAATTAACAAACATCCCAGCTCTCTCTCAGGCTAGCTGCTGTTCAACTCTGCAAAGCAACATTTCAAGTAGCACAACTACCATCATAATTGTGCTCTGCCACACCCACACACAGTTTGGAAGTTAGTGGGCAGGACTAGCCAAGCAAGCAGAGGGAGGAGGGGAGGTAGAGAGACATGGAGTAGAGAGAAATAACGAAATAAATAAGTGGAGAAGAGTCCTGGGAGCCCGGAGATCATCCCTGAAAATTGCTGACACCATCCACCTGGAACTGATCCCAGAGCAGGGCTCCTGGATCAGCCAGGACTCCGTAGGGAACCAAATCTGACCAGACACCCACACATGTACTTGTCGGCAATGAACACCATGTACAATGCATTCTCTCTGTGCTACTAAGGACGGCAGTCTCTCAAACATAGTAAAATGCTGACTGTAAAACACAATTTAACCAGTCCATAACACATGAAATACCTACTACAACTATTGAACTGTAGATGTATAGGAAACAGTGAAACAAGGCAAACATTTTAGCTAAGACAAAAACAAAAGGTTTAATAGGGGAGTAGTACTTCTAAGTACTATAATTGGTGTCTAGTAAGAGCTTAAACTGGAAAAAAGATGTGGCTATAGCAGCAAATATTGTGAGGTCATTGTTTTCATATCTTGCACTCAGGGAGGAGTGCTGAGCTCTGATGGAGAAGAGAAAAAGAAAGAAAGGCAGAGAGGCACCGGGAAAGGGGGATGACAACACAAAACTAGACCTACACTCAAGCCAACACTATCAAGGCAACTGTGTGTCTGTCTCACAGATGATTAATCACTCACAGTAAACTGAATTTTATCCCCCCCCCCTCCTCCCCTCCCCGACACATCACCAAACAAAACAAGTTTTGTCTTCTGAACAGCTGAATGCAATCCTCCCCCAGCTTCTCTCTCTGTGCGTCCACAAAGAGCTCCCAGGACAGCATAGCAGGCTGAATGTTACAACCAGGCTCTGCTAGCTCTACTGACCTAGTGAGGGCCTATTTCAGCACAGTGGTATTAGATTGCCAGAAGTTCAAAAAGAGAGATTATACAATGCATACTATAAACAAGAGCTCCCTTACAACTTCAGCTAGCTCCTCCCACAGGGTGGGTATTTAGACTAATTGATGTTAACTTACTTGGAGTTGCATGATAACATATACACTGAGAAGGGAACCTATGTTCATAACATAATTCTACATAAAACACACATTGATGTTCAAGATGAAAATGTGGCACGTGACAAGCTACACTTGTGTGTGTGTATGCAGAAACGTTACAGCTATGTTTTAAGAATTACTGGAATTAAATATAGGTTTTAAAAAATATTGAGTTTGCAGTTCATCTCATACAACAAAAAAAGGATAATGTTCATCCCCAAACCTAGTGTGCGTAGTACTGAGATTCAGATACCTGAGATACCTGTCAAGAATATGACCTCGTCGGTCATATTCCAGCGGTTGCAATTTGCTGTAAGTCTACAAAAAGGCGTCACCTAAAATCCTCATTAGGGTGGGTCAGAACCTGAAGCATGAGTCAGACAGGAAATAACCACAGAAAAGGACGGTCCTTGCAGCAAGACTGGGTGCTTGAGCACCTAGACTGAAATTAATAAGGCTTACTGCATGACTTGAGGAAAATACAATTATTCAACATTATTTAAATGATGGAGCAAACATAAAGCATCAGTCCCATTAGGTTTCGATGCGATAATTTCCCAAGTGACCATGTCGCCACAATAAAATGTGCAACTTAGTTAAATAATTAATGAGAGGTGCAGCTAATTAATTTTGACAAATAATTAAAGGAAAATAGGCACCTCACTAATTTTCAGGAATAAATCCAAAGATGCCCACATTTTGGAAGAGGGAAAGGAGGGGAGATCTGAAAGGGTTTACTCCTCCTGGGCCTCTGTGTAGTAGTAGACAGGAAGCACAACATTAACAGGGGCTGCATCTCCGAGAGGCCCAGGAGAGTCTGGGTGGAGAGTGTGTTTTGTTATCTCCTGTATAAGAGGTCACACACCCCAGCACTGACCTATGACTTCCTGTTTACGGTTCTAAACCCATCCACTTACGTCCTTCCAACATGCTTATGAAATGCATGTAAACTCCACAATTAAAGATTAGGAGAAAATTAGCTAGGAGAAAAAAAAAAACAATAACCCCCAAAAAACTCAAACCGATATTACATTGCTTCATTTGAATAGGAGATGTTGTCATGAACCTCTGGTTTAACCCTTTGGAGTCATGGTCTATTTGGCCGTTTTTTATTATTAAGATGTTCTCTTTATATACCACACTAAAAATTGATTTACCATGGTCATGTTTGGTATTCTTTTTTTCATCATATCAATATGTTAAACAAATAATTTTAGCACTTTGACATAATTTAAAAATATATACTGTATATACAAAATACACAAAAAAAACAAATTCATATATGAAATATGTATTTTTTGCTGTAAAAAGCACACACATGCTCAATGAAGCATTTGAAATATTGGAAATGTATAAACAAGTTTTGATTATGAATAAATAATAGTACAATTTAGATAATATCAAGCTATATAAAATATTTACAACAAAAAGCAGGTGTAACAATAGGCATTTTTGCTCATTTTATATAAACATGTCAATATGCCCACATATACATGCTTATATACACCACATTAACTTTATTTTACCATGGCAATGTTGGGTATAATTCTTTTAAGCACATCATCATCTATATGATGTGATAATTATTCATTCAGTTTTACATATTAACATTTTGGACACAAAAGGAAAAGTATTTGGATAATTAGTAAACAAATTTTTGCTTTTTTAATGTAAAAAAGAAAACATGCTCAATTAACTATTTTAAATGTTATACAAGTATAAACAAGTTTTGATTGTGAATAAATAAATGTACAATTTAGATAAAATCAAGCTATATACACACACACACAACTATTTACAACAAAAAGCAGGTGTAACCACAGGTTTTGTTTTTTCCCCAGGTATCTTCTATCTGTGCCACTCCTACTTCTAACTACACCAAACTATTCCAAAAACTACTTCAAATTACTACTTAACAACTAAACTACTAAAATCTTACTAAAACTAGCTCAATATCTCTGTCAATACTGTATATCTCTCGATCTCTCTGTTACTATTCTCTATATCTCTCTGTACATCTCTCTGTATCATCTCCCGCTTCTGCCTTGAATTTTCGCCCCTCCCCCACTTACGTGCCAGAGGAATTGTTGATGGTCTCGCGAGGCTACAGCTACATAGCGATTACTGAGAATATGCAGGCTGTAGAGAAAGATCAGCAGATTCAACCATTTTTTCCCTCTTCAGAATATGTCCAAAAATGACGAAGATATTCAACTTCATGCAACTCCAGCAGCATCAAATAATGCCATTTCCGCATTATTTTGCACACGAGTAATTATTTTAGGTAATATCGTCTAGCCCTACATTAAAAGCAGGGTTAGTCAATCTCAAGAACGCTAGCTAACTTCCATCTCAAATCAAAACAATATTGCTCCGCGCCACCGCCCTACACATCGAAAAACACTTGGTGTCCGTCACTTTGTGTTGTTGTTGTTTACGAAGCCAGGGCTGTGTAGAAGTATCAGATAATTTTTTAATCATGCACAGAACGGTAATCTAGTGAAATGTGATATAGAGAGATATTTGGTAAATTTGACAAAAAGCATATTAGCTTGAAATTGCTGACTATACTTTAAGTGCACAGCATCTCCGAATTAACACATGCTCTGTGGGACACACGCTCGCTCGCACGCACGCACGCACGCACGGCCTGGCTATGAAAACTAAAAAGAGCTTGGATTACAAGAGCCACAGAGGAAGTATGATAATATTCTCAGGATGCAAATACTCCACAATATATGTTTGCTGCTGTTAAAACATTTATAATATCATATATAGCAGACAAATTATGTTAGGGCCATTAAATAATAATTTTAAAAGAACCTTACCTGCAGGGTACTTCTCAGACTCTTCACCTCTGTCAGTAGACACATCAATAGCTCTGGTGGGTGACAGTAACAGACATCACATGCATTCAGAGTGAGTGAAACGGTTTGTTATGTGCTGGTCTGAGGCAACAAGGCCTATGTCTGTTGGGAACACCAAACTCCAAATACACGAGTCTCACCAATGACCTTTGGCAGGTTTACGTGTATTACACAAAACAGGCAGGAAAATATAATGTCATTAATAGATACACTTACTGCACGTTATAGGTTATCTAAAGTCTTCCACACTTATGCAGAGCATTAATTGTGTGCACCTGATTAGGATCAAAGCCTTTTTTTGTCACATCGACACCTTCGTCATTTTGGACAACATGCCGGTTGGTGACGTCACAGACAAAACAACATGCGTGCACTGAGAATCACAGTTCAATAATTCTTCTTACCTGTAGTGTTCACGGCTGTGAGCGGACTGGCAGAGCTGCCCAGTGTTGTCCTACACTCCTGCCACAGTTGCTCCATGTCCACTCCTTGGTCCTCAGCGACCCCGTGGCCTTGAGCTAGAGAATGACTCAGCCCACTGTCCCTTTCCCCCCAGGCCGACAAGCTAACCGAGGACAATGACAAGCTCTTGGCCGGGCTAACCGGGACCATTTTACCCAGAGACACCTGGGTCCTAGGGGTTGAGGAGGTGAGGCCCCCATTTCGCTCCACTGAATCCTGCCTTCTAGGCGTGGTTGCACTTCCTGGTTTGTACTTGGTTGGACACGGATTGGTCCGGTTGGGCGAAGGGGGTTTCCAATCAGGCGGGGGCTTGGATGTGGCAAGGATGGTGCTAGGCTTTGATTTTGGCCCACTGGGTAACAGGTGCGGGGCTGGAGGAACTGGGATGGTGGGTGCAAGTTGGGTTGTGCTGGGGTGTGAGACATCAGGGACATCTGTTATTGGAGATGTAGGAGGAGTGCAAAAGGTCTCCTGGTGGGCCCCTAGAACACAAAAACATCCCACTTGTGTACAAGAGAGGAAACATAATCTGCCATACAGATACAGTAGTGTCCGTGACATATGAACAGAAAACAATCTAGTGGTCACTAGCTTGGCATGTTGACACGCCTGCACCAGCTATGAAAACATGAAAGACTCAAGGAACCTGAATACTTAGTCACCAGCCCTGATGATTGCTAAGGTTATTATTCGAACCGAACGGATGTACTTGACTACTACATAACCTTTCAGCTATTGACAAATGCACTTTTTACAAGTCAGTCTGGATAAAAGCCTCTGCTAAATGCTGTAAATATATTAATCATTCATAAAAAACATGACTTGTGCTCATGGGAGTACAAAAGGGCACAACATCATAAATGGGAAGTCTAATGGCGGTGTAAAACTCAATGATACTGTACCTACGGACGGTACACCATGTCTAATAAATACGGTTATTTTCTTCAAAAACAGAAAATGAACAGCTATGGGGTAGAAACCCCCCATTCACATTAATTTCCCACTTCCATGGAAGGCAAGGGAAAATCTGGAAATTGTTGCTTAACTGCCATAGGCTGTCCCCACTACGAACGAACGATCCATCTATCCATCTATCTATGCCAGGCACATTGCCTCAGTCCACTACATCCCTTCATAGTCCTTGTTTGGACACAGTCAAGCTGCAAGCAAAATGTGTTAGTTTTTAAATGTACTATCTAATGCATTGCCTGTGGCATGTCAGAGAAACAACATGGGTCATTAATTTTCCCATCTTCCCACCAGTGACCCATCTTTGTCTTTCCTCTATAGAAATAATATTTATAGAAATAATAATAATAATAATAATAATAATAATAATGATGCATGTCTCTGGCAATGCATGACAGAAAGGATGGGTGAATGATTCAGCACATAGAGCTTTTGTTTATGTGCGCGTCAAAAGGCATTATGCTACCCGTGATTAATCCATCAATGGCCCTTGTCCCGTGCTGTGGAATTCTGCCGATTCATCACAGCTGTCCTCGCATGGTGAAAGCCAATCACAAGACGACGCCAGGCGAATGAGCAGTTTGCATACTTATTGCAGCCTTCATCCTCAAGACAAGAGACATAAACACATGCACTTGTGTATTTGCATGTGGTGCCAGCTATCTGTTTACAAATGCAAAAGCCATAACTAACTGAGTTGACAAGGGCAAAACGCAGGAAAATAACCCCATCCTAAACAGTCACCACAGAGAGAGAATGTTGGTTTGGGTGAATGTTGACATACCTGAAGATCCATGACTGTCTTTGCTGGAAAAGTTACCCATTGTGCAGAAAGGCCGGGGACCCTTGGGTGGCCCTGCAGCTTCAAACGCGAGTTCTCGCTGTCGGCTTAGACAGAGCTGCCACTCTTGTGTTGACGTACACAAGCCTGTTGAGATAATACACTTTGAATAACTCGACCGGTAATGCAGTGAACTTCAGACTCAACTAAAATGGGTAGCCTACTAGAAATGCACAAGCAATAATAGAGGTGAAACATATGTCACTGGAATGAGAAGGACGACTGCCAATCACCTTTTGCACGTGTGAGCTTATGAAATTATTTTGCTAAATGTCCTAATATTGCAATTTTCTAAATAATAAATAGGATAGGCTAACGCATCATGGCCACATGAATACATGCGCTAAAAACACCAATACACAAGAATATTAAAATGTAATGTGCACGCTTCGAAACACAATCTAGCCAAAGTTTACACGACAAAATAAAAGTCATGGAAAAGCATGGTTGAATTAAGAACAAGCAAAACTTTTCATAGCGACGCAAATCCATCGAAGATCGACTCAACGTATTGAAACCCTATTGTTCGAAAGGATGGAAATAATTTCCTAAATTTAAACGTATTACTCTAACAGGAAAAAACATACATACAAACCGCAAAATGACGAAAATAGTATTTGGTTCCTTATGACTTGCCGATCCTTTCGTTCTCGGGCACCTTCCACACGCACTCCTTAACCACGGCACTGCCTGTCTATCTTCAATGATGAGGAAAACATACTAATAGGCTATGCCTACGTATTTTCTCTGAGCTCAAATTTGAACTACAAAGCGCGTTGGTGGAAACATGATAAAAAGTTTTTGCTAAACGTATCAAAAGAATCATCAAACATTGATCAATGACTCATATTACCGTATTGCTCCACCAGAGGGCATATAATACATAGTTTTAATACGTTTTGAAAGATCTTGCGATTAACCCTTGTTTATAATATATTTTTAGTTTATTTTACTAGCCTACACTGTAACATATAGGATGATTTTTCAATTGGATGCACTTTTGACCATCTTAACCTTTTAAATTTGACATTTTTAATAATTAGGTTTTATGTCAAGAAGACAATGTTTACATGTTTTGAAGTAAAGATCGCGGCTTTATTTCAGCAAGCAGGTTTAGTGAAAATTTTGTTAACACTGAAATTATGAAAACTATTTTTTCTGTTTCAGAAAGATAACTCAGGGAAAGTTACAATGGTAACTGACTCTGTGAACCTACCTGCTCGCTAGCTGTTTCTAAGACCCTTGTCAGAATCTTTTTCCACTAATTTCTTGTCTCTGTAACTGTTGTGTCCAATAAAGAAGAAATAGTATATAAAAAACTACTGAATGTTTAATAACTTTTTTCTAAAAAAAATAAAAAGGGATTTCAGTGATGTTGCCAAGGACATCACTGTAGTTTGCACATACGTTTATCATAGGTTATTCTTAACAAGAAGTAGGCTATAAAATCTAACAATAGGCTAGTTATTTTTTATAATGGTTGGCCTACTGTAGTTTGTGATACACTTTTTTAACATCTCACTGAGTATTCTCTTAGTCTCAGTATAAAAGAATTAGGCCTATATCCTCTGTTCCCATCATCCAACACCAACAAACTAAGACACAAAAAAAAGCTTAATGGCTTAATATAGCAGAAAAGGTTCATGCTGTGTTCAGCCTGTGGAAAGTTACTTAGAAAAAGTATACATTGGGGCAAAAAAAGTAGTGACTGCAATAAGCCCCACCCCCTTCCCCAGAGTGCCCTTTCTTTAGTGTCATTTGAGTATAATTTAAGTTGTATATTTTTGCATTTTCCACTTTAATATTGTCCTGTTCATTTATGTATCATCGTACAATAATTATCTTACTGTTTGTACAAGATTTATGTTATTAAGGCACCATTTCAGAATATTCAATTTTTAACAACTGCTTCTTTTTTTAATGGTATTTTGTAAATGTTTGCTATCAGTATGTTTTTTCTACATGCTGTAGCCCTGCAAGATGTATTGGGTGCATTAAGCGTGTCAAGATTTATTTTTTTCATGGCGTCAGAGTTGGCCAATTCAGAGTTCAGGGTTAGTTTCAGAGTTGGTTAAACCTGCTTGCTGAAATAGGGCCCAGAGGGCCAAAACTGAACTTATAATATTTACATTAGGTTACGTTACATTACGTTTATTTTACTCTTAAATGTAATTCCCATCACATTATAAAAAAACACAGTCTTATACATGAAATAAGATAACAAGCATAGGCCTATCATTTGAAGTCAGTTATGTTGTTAACATAGTTACCCTGCTAAAATCACAGCATAAACCAGCATGAATTCCATGCTGGTCGCTGGTTCATACTGGTTAGTGCTGGGGTAGTGCTGGTCTAGCTGGTGGACCAGCATAGTCATGCTGTTCTCAAGCAACATGGTTTTTAAGGGCATGTCCAATCCCTGTATGTCCAAAGCGAGAGCTGTGTACGGATTCTCGGCAGTACTGTAGGTCTGACTCGTTTCAGTTGAGGGTTGGTCTCTACCAGGGCTACCAGGGCTGTGCTATTTCACCAATCGTGTTTGTGATAGTCATGGACAAAATATCGTGGCATATAGTCGTGGTGGGGAGGGGTTGCGGTTTGTTGGCCTGGGGATCTTATCGCTGCTTTTTGCAGATGATGTGGTCCTGATGGCATCATGGGTCCGTGACCTCCTACATACATACAAGGATATTGAGGCGTAGTTGTGGTGGGGAGTGGTCCGGGGATCTCAGCAGGAAACCGAGTGCTTACTTTGGGTATAAGGAATTAGTTGAAATATCGAGGCCTTGGAGCGGGAGATTGGCCCGGAGAATTAGCAGTGGGAGCGGTATTACAATCACTTTAATAATGCACTGTTGTGACCAAAAAAGAGAGCTGGTTAATGTGGCTCAGGAAAGAGAAGTTTGCAGTCCCCTGCTGGAGTTGCTACCCCTGTGACCCGAATACAGATAAGCGGATGAGGATGGAGGGATGGAGAAAAGTTTGAAAGTCTGGGCCAAAATAGCAAAACATTGATGTTTAAAATATTTAAAGGGCCCATTCCATGAAAACCAAGTATTTCTAGTTGTTTTTGGCATTAGCAATGTCAATATCACATGGACAAGTGCTGTGCATTTTATTGTGGACTGTTACCTCTATGGTCTGTATTTGCCAATAAAGGACAAGAGGTGTCAAAACAGGTGAATAAGAAAAGAATGCATATGTTAAGTAGATTACTACAGACAGTTTGTTTGGTAATGCCCCTATGAGGATATGGCCACCTTCAGCAAAATATACAAGCTAAGGAACTGATGTGGATCGCCAGTACACTGTCGCGGAATGAGTGGATGAGGCGGCAGAAACCAAGTGCAGGTTGGGTTTAACAATGAATTTAATTATCAAAAGATAGCATGCACTCACCAGAACAGCAAACAATAAACGACAGAGACAGGGAGAAACACACGGATACATATACTCTTCCTAATTAGGGGAATGGGCACCAGGTGTGTGTAATGACAAGACAAGGGAGTGAAGGAAAACCCCAGGAAGCATAACAGGGCCATCAAGCCATGACAGTTTTTAAAATACACATCAGGGGTTTTTTTTTTTCCACAATCAAAATAAAAATGTCTAACCAGGGTTCTAAATACAATGCATTCTGATTATTTTTCATATAATCAACATTTTAAAAATATGTTTTACCTTCAAATACATAACTCGTTAAATATTTTCATATACCAGCATTTAAAAATGTATAGAAAAGTTTACACATTGTCTGAACATTCAATACCCAAAAGGCAATGTTTTACCGTCAGATAGCAGGCGGCGTTTATCATAAACGACCTGGAACCGTTTGTGCACTGAGGCGTTGCGAAGATGGAACGCCTTTTTATCGCGTTGAATAGTATGCTGCAACACTGAGAGTTCAGATGCTACATCCGGGTTCCTCAC
>JAODLL010035921.1:0-22104 GCA_026546735.1 Forbesichthys agassizii | reverse complement strand
AGAGAGAGAGAGAGAGAGAGAGAGAGAGAGAGAGAGAGAGAGAGAGAGAGAGAGAGAGAGAGAGAGAGAGAAAGTATTAGCATCTTCAGCTCTGGTCACTTTAAGCCAATGACAGTTAGTTCACCCACATAGCACACTAATCTAGTGTAGGCATGTTCAAGCATGGTAGGTGTGACAACTGCATCAGAGCATACCTGGATGAGCACACCGGGTTGATTGTCTGAATAGGTGGTGAATGTCTGTGTCTGTTTGGTGGGGATGGTGGTGTTCCTCTTGATGAGTGTAGTCATGACTCCACCGGCGGTCTCAATACCCAGAGACAGTGGAGTGACATCCAGCAGTAACAGGTCCTGCACATTCTCAGACTTGTCTCCAGACAAGATGGCCGCCTGGACAGCTACATTTAGACAAATAAAAAAATGAAAAGAGATTATGTTTGCGGGTCACCTCGGTAGTGAAATATGTAGTGACCTACTTTAAATTGGCCATACCTGCACCATAAGCCACAGCCTCATCAGGATTAATGCTTTTATTAAGCTCTTTCCCATTGAAGTAATCCTGCAGCAGCTTCTGGATCTTGGGGATACGAGTGGAGCCCCCTACCAGGACAATTTCATGAATCTGACCCTTGTCCAGCTTGGCATCGCGGAGAGACTTCTCCACAGGGTCCAGGGTCCCACGGAACAGGTCGGCGTTCAGCTCCTCAAAGCGGGCCCTGGTGATGGAGGTGTAGAAGTCGATGCCCTCGTAGAGCGAGTCTATCTCGATGCTGGCCTGGGTGCTGGAGGACAGGGTGCGCTTGGCCCTCTCGCAGGCCGTGCGGAGGCGGCGCACGGCCCTCTTGTTGTCGCTGATGTCCTTCTTGTACTTGCGCTTGAACTCCGAGATGAAGTGGTTGACCATGCGGTTGTCAAAGTCCTCCCCGCCCAGGTGGGTGTCGCCCGCTGTCGACTTCACCTCGAAGATGCCATCCTCGATGGTCAGGATGGAGACGTCGAACGTGCCGCCGCCCAGGTCGAAGATGAGGACGTTTCTTTCAGAGCCCACCTGGAGTACAAAAAAAAAAAGCCAATATGAGAGTGGCCTTCACATTTCTTAGTTTAATATAAAAAAAAACATGAATCAGAATTAAGAAGTCATTTTAGATCCATTACAACACAGCAACTTGAATTGAAGACCTGTTTTACTCTAGTGTTAACTATTATTAGTTTATATGTTCAGCACGGCAGCAGATGTTTTCGGACTTTCAACATAGAAAAGGAAGCTTGTCTAATATTTCTGATATATGTAATTACATTGAAATAACTAGGGAGTTCTCAAAATATAAAGTCTCTAACCTTTTTGTCAAGGCCATAAGCAATAGCAGCTGCCGTTGGCTCATTAATGATACGTAGCACATTGAGTCCAGAGATGGTCCCTGCATCTTTAGTGGCCTGACGCTGAGAGTCATTGAAGTAGGCAGGTACAGTAACTACAGCATTGGTTACAGACTGGGAAGCAGAAAGGCAAATTAGTTCTGAGAATGAGGACAACTATTATTTATATTTTAGTAGTACAACTAAAGGAATTGTACTGCCTTGGTTAAATCCCAAAAACAATATAACCTCAATATATAAAACCCATAGATGATACTGATTATACTAGAAATGTATACTATTTGAAAGCAACCAATTCAATTATACTTCTACATAAATAGAAATGTACATAAAAATAAAACTTTTCTGTTTACTTTGCCAAGGTAGGCTTCAGCTATCTCCTTCATTTTGACCAGAACCATGGAGGAAATCTCCTCTGGGTAGAAAGCCTTAGTCTCTCCCTTGTACTCCACTTGTACTTTTGGACGTGATGAGTCGTTGATGACCGTAAAAGGCCAGTGCTTCATGTCTGACTGCACAACAGTGTCATCAAACCGCCGCCCAATCAGACGCTTTGCATCTGATGAGAACAGTATAGTTAAAAGTTTGAATAAGCAAAATCAGTCAGCTCACATTACTGAACAGATCAGTTATCTAGTAGGTTCTATTTTGCTCTTACCAAATACAGTGTTTGTTGGGTTCATGGCCACTTGATTCTTAGCTGCATCTCCAATCAGCCTCTCCGTGTCTGTGAAAGCCACATAACTGGGTGTCGTCCTGTTGCCCTGGTCATTTGCTATGATTTCCACCTTCCCATGCTGGAAGACCCCGACACATGAGTAGGTGGTACCCAGGTCAATGCCAACAGATGGTCCCTTTGACATGGTTTCTGAGGCGGTGGGATAAACAGTTGTTTGAATTATGGGTCTTCAGCATTTCATAATAATAATAACAAACAACAACAATACTAATAGCATTATTTATTACGAGGCACTGTCTGCCAACCAAGACTTGCTTTGTTTTAAAGGAAGAAATGCATGGTTATTTGGGAGTTGTTTGATAAGTTTGTAACTATCGTGGAAAAGTACCGTTCCTCAGGACCTGTTTTTAGGTCTATTCCTTATTGCAAAAACAGTTGAGCTAATATTACTAATTTAACAGATCAGACCATGTAGCCATCTTATAAAAATGAATTGAATATGGGCAAGATTAAAGCACATTCTGTATTTGTATTATGTTTATGATTAAATGTATTGCGTCACGATCTGTGACACACAAGCATGAGCAGTAAACCCAGGAACAGTGGGCGTGCCCGTTACATATTTGGCAGTTGGAGAAAATTCTAGAACATTCGAGTCAACCTTACGTACGCAGCTGTTAACCGTGGTTGTGTCCGGGTTCATTCCACCCGCTCTTCCTTGTCAGGATATACAGAATGGACGGTTAAAGCTTTATTTGATTTTATAAAAACTTGATTGGCATGTCGTATAAAATGTTCTGCTCACCGCTATCTCTTGTCTTACTGAACTGTCCGCGTGGAAACAAAATAACAATCCCATAGAATAAGCTCTATAACTCCTAAAGATAAAATCTGACGAAAATATGTTAAAACGATCATGTATACGATGTGCTTAACAATGCTAATCTATATCCTGAAAAACGAATATCCGTGGGTGCAACACCAGCATAGTTAGCCTTATCTCCTATGCCTGACACACCCATTTACAGTAGGCTACCGTAGTCAGAACAGGCTAGAAACCATGCAGCTCGGTTGAGTAAGTGTACTGCTGGTGGTAAGAGAAAAGAAACCCCGTTATTTCAAGGGTTTTAGCAGGTTTGCTGCTACAGTATAACAAATGTGTTTACCGTACATTATATCAATGCACTAGGCCGCTAGCCTACTGTCCCGGTAGACTATGGTACCGTACTATAGGTTGACATACAGCAGCCTACGGTACTTCTTAAATTATTTATGTTTCACGGACTTCTGTCATTATCGTTGTAATAATAATGATCAAAATACAGTGATTAGTTAAAACAATTGAATATGCACATCATTCAATATACTTGCCTTTTTGCAGATTTAGTCGATTTTCAGGATTTTTTTAACTGGGCCTTCGCCACCGACGGGTCTTGATGACACGTTATTACCTTCGTTTTCCGCGTGCCGCTCTAGAAGTCTGCACAGATATAAATAAACGTTGAAGAACATTCTGGAAAACGGGAGGAAGATTATAGCCAATCAGATGCAGACACTCTTTTCTGCCCGTAAAAATTGTCCAATTAAATAATATCTTACCAATTAAAAAAAAAAACGACGATAATATGGAATTTTATTTTACCAGACAATTGATTGTGCCTTTATTAGATGCAGTTTTGATGCAACCTAAAACGAATTATTTTATAGTCTGTAGCATAAATCTTAAGTATGCATAGCCTATGGTACATGCATTGCAAACCCAAATAGGCTAGGCCTACCACAGTTGGGTTTGGCATTGCAAAAAATAAAAGCAAAAGCAAAAGTTAAAGGTGTAGTCAGGGATTTTGAGCACGACTGATTTTTATTCATATTTTTTAATTTATTTTAAAAACAAACAAACAAGCACTGACATAGTTTCTCATACAATAACAAATGAAAACAAAATTACCTAAATAAAATAAAAATCTAAATAAATAATGGGGTACATGTATAACCTAAAATAGTTAACAAGGCAAAAAAAATGAATCAGGTCAGAAGGAGCATACATTTAGAAAAAGAGAAATAATTTCTAAACAACAAAGATGGGATTTGTCTCTGCACTTTCATTACACAGTTGCCCATTAAGAATCCAGTGAGTACCTTATTTGCCAAATATGCATAGTCAAATCTGACAAAAAGTGTATTTGTTTACATTATAGTCACTGACTACACCGTAAACACTGAAGATCCTTAAGATTTTCAGACATTTGTTCCTGTAAAAAACACTCCTGGAAGTCAGACACTTTCACAGGAACACTTATAACATGTGTAACTGTAATTTGTGGCAGACTACACACAATATATAATATAATTGTTTAACAGTTTAACATTAGCCTACTGCCCTAAAGTGACCTAAAAGAATCCCTTTTGTTGGTGACAAGTTACTTTGTGATCCTCTGCTCAGGTGTTCCGTGAGACCTGGGTGTGACTCATGAATGAAAGAAAACGCTGAAAGCATGAATTGTCTACAAACAGCTTAGCTTCGTAACTGTTATACTGTAATACAATATAGGAACATAATACAATGTTAATTTCTACAGTATACAGACTACAGAGATGTCCCACCATTTTCTGTTATGTAGACCTACTACAGCCTATGACTTTAAATAAAAAAGCAGGTTAAAGACTACAATAATGGTAAATTGATTGCATTTACATAGTGCTTTTATCAAAAGCACTTCAATTCACCCATTCACACACACACATGGCGATGTCAGCCATGCAAGGAGATCCCTGACCACTGGAAGCAGTTAAGGTTATGTGTCTTTCTCAAGGACACGTCAACACTTGGTGAAGAGTTAGCAGGGTTCAAACCTGCTCTACCACTGTGCCACGTGCTGCTTTATAATAACAGAAAATATAGCATACATTGGGTAATTCCAAAATACAGAAATGAAGGGGGGATTCAGGAAGGGGAAGGTGGGGGTCTGAGTGAGTACTGAAGGGTACTTTGTATATTTTTTTGGATTTTGAGTTCAAGCATTGCCTACTCCACATTGCACTATATTGATCCATAGCCAGTGAGCTAATCATGGCTAGTTACAGTTCTGGTGTAAAAGACCAAAAGGAACTTGGCTATGGACAGGACCAAAACTGACAGGTAAAAGTTTTGGTATTTTGCTTACAGTTAATTTATCACATAAAGGAGAAATTTTGGGGTATGGCATTAAGTGTGGACTTTGAATAATGGAGTGTAACAGGACTGAGAGCAGGAGGCCAGAGAGTGTGCTATAGAAAGCAATCACTCAGAGACAGCGGGAACATTCTATATGGTTTTATTAAAGCAAAACCAAACATAAATCCTATCTAATAGTCTACTACTAACCCACTAGCCAGGCCATTACAGCTATTCAATTTACATGTCGGAACTTGAAAGTAAAGCTCACCCTGGACAAAGTTGCAGTTTTAATGAAGCTGTATCTCTGTTTATAGAGCTATGGTTTATTAAATTGGGAATTACTTACCATAGATCTTTTGAGATTTCAGTTTTAATTTGAGAGAATTTTCTAATTGTGTCATTGGAGATTTCTACAGTACACAAGTCCGTAAAGAACAAAAATGAGACTTCTTAATGCATCAATTAGTACCATTTGTTAAAAATATATTAATTGATTGCATTATCGAGTTTTCACACCAAAATGAAAACAAATGTTTTTGTAATGCTGGTTTAATCACAATGGGACACCTGGACAGGATTGTACCTTTTATGCTTGCAGCAATTCTTTTTGCTAAAGGCAGTGTAACACATTTTACAAATTGATTGGTCTGCAGGAGTACTTACTGCAAAGTGCTGAATACATTTATTTATTACGTAAGTATACATAGGTTTCACTAATGTGGTTCGGGGTCTTTCATTCAAAGTTTTTGCCAGACCGCGTGTAGTGGGGCTGGCCATTATCCGGGCAATATGAGCAAATATCACTTACTGACTGACTGACTGACCGACCTTGTTAAAAAGTGCATGCGCTACATTCTAGAGTAGGTGGTAGTATTGCACCATGTAAACAGTAGGTGGCGGTAATGCGGAAATAGCATTTGATCCCAACTTCTGTTGAGTTTCACAAAGGAACCTAGCATGCTAAACGATGTATTAGCCTATGGTGTTGGCTCATGCTTGTGGTTGGCCTAACTAGACTTGTCTAGTATTTACTTGTTGTTAAAATTTATTTTATTGTATATGATGACATTACATGCTGTAGGCTATAAAATAATTTATCCACATGCAATGAACACTCGTCAAGTCTGTGTGTCTGCTTATCTTATAGGCCTGATTCTGATCCATTTGTATTCCCTTTGAGTAATTCTTAAAAGTACAAAACAGGTAACAATAATGCCAATACGTACCTTGCAAACAATTTGATGTTTAGACAAGAAAGGACATATTAAACCTGACATTTGCAATCTGATACCATTAAAGTCATCTAGCACACACCTTTTTACCTTGTACCGACACATTGTATTGCAGTCCTGTCCCTTGGGTAACCATAGGGAAATACGGAGTTCCTTTTATATTGTGATTTTGCACAAAAGACTCAGGAATCTCAGATAGGTGTGTCTTTTATTCACAGACCAAGAAAATTGACTGAAACTTTCTTTACTCTAATTTTAAGCCTGGGGTCATTTCTAAAGTCGATCCATTTAATGGTTATAAAGAACAAAACACAAAGAATTTTATAGCCATACATAAATCCAAAACATAAGAGGTGTCAAACAAAAGGAATCAGTAAGTGTATTAAGTTCATCATGCTTTCATGTCCTAATTTGTGCCAGATCATATCCAAGGCATTGATCTGAACTGTAATCTCATTACATAATATTCGCGATATATCACTGACTATTTTGTGCTACCAATTTGGAAAGCAAAATGTAGTACATAAACAAACCATGAGCATTGTTTTACCAGCAGAATATTTTCCTATGAATATCTTTCTATTCAGGAATATATATAATACAGTATATCTATACAGTATATATATTTATCTTTTTTACGGATGACACAGATATGATAGCCTCTCGAGACCATCCTGATCTCGCGAGCTTCAGTTTCAATTTTGCCGTTAAAATCAGTCTGGAAAGCCTCGGAATCATGTTTTATGTGTCCAAGTAGCAACTGAACTTTCCAATCAGCGTCGTGTTTATATATATACGGGTGTGGTTTAAGTGTGCCGACCATGGTGCCGACAGTGAAAACGACCAGCTGGTTCATCCAATCAACTGCCAAGCATTTTTTGAAAAGTACAGCCATTCAAACATTTTAAATGTGCAGCTCCCCAGATGGACTTGTGACAACAATTCCTCTGGCATGTCACCTTACCGATATGATACTGAGATTGGAAATCTGTCTGATACTGACTTATATAGCTGGATCGGTATCGGTGACAATTGTAACCTATCTATGAGGGTAATCCAATTAAATTAATTTCCACACGTATGTCTACTCACAAGCATCAGCCATGTCTAACCTACCCATGCCACACAGCAGTAGGTTTCTAAAATGCATCTAAGTCCTAAAATAGAGATTGGCTGTCATATACTTTGCAACATAACATAATCCTAACCACTAAAACTAATGCCTAACAACTGTAATATGTCATAATATTCATATATAGCCCGTGTTACTTTTTTTTTACAGAGACAGGAAAGCAATATTCAAGCCTGATGGGTCCTTACACAAAACAATGATTTATTTAGCAGGTGCCCACCTAAGATGACTGCCACTCCTCTCTCCTCCTCCTCCTCATGTTGTTTGCTACATGCACAGTATTTAGCCATAGACAGTAAACTGAGACAGGTCCTAGGTTCCCATGTTTCTTTAAAAAAAAGAAAAGACCAAATCAATGATGTGTAAGTTATTGTCCTGAATTGGCAAAATATATTGTTTTATACTGTTTGTTGCTGAAATGGAATGCCTGCATGGTCTGCATGATGTACATATGATGGTGCCAGGTGGTGCCATACAAGTAAAAAGAGGGTTTTCCTGTGGGAAATGGGATAAACATGGTAAAAAGAGCAGTGTTATCTTTCATTCAATTCTTTACCATCTGTTTTCCCAACACATTTCTGGCTTTGTTACCATGGCCACCAGGACACGCCCACACACACACTTCACATTTTAGATTCTCCAAGAGATCTTTGTCCTAAATTTCCTATCTTTTACAATCATATCAATCTGACTTACCAGAAACCTCACCAATTATTTCCTGAAAACATTTACGGGCCAAGTTAATGTCTTCAGATCCTGGTTGAAAAATATTCTTTATGGTCTCTGTATTGATGGGTGCAAATTTAATATTCTGTCACTTTATTATGCTTTTTCTAAAATACAGTATATGGGTTTTCTTATGGTTTGAAATATGAGGGTATATACGTTACTGTATAATGAAGTGCAGGTTGTGCTGATTGTAAAGCTTCTACTAGAACTATACTATGTACTAATAATCCTATACTGTTGATATGATTGGAAAATCATTACTTTACAAATTATGTGAACAAATGATAATGTGAACTAATCTGAAAAACATAAGTGAATAAATAACTTGATTAACCAAGAGTTAATCAATCAAATGGAAACAATTCTGAAAATTGAATCACCTAAAATAATTAACATTTATTATCAATCCATTTATAATTGTAAGAACATAAATATGTTAAATTCTTATCTCATGTTACTCTATTGTCTGGGAAATGTCCCCTCACGCCCCTTAGTTCATCTGGACAGGTATAAATGGAGATGCCTGATAACAACACTCCAAGCCACAATGAAGGTTTACAGGTGAGTCTGTGGACGTACAGCATCATGTTTTATGTTAGATATTTAACGTAGACCATTGCTGTTAGATGTACTGTATTATACCTAAAGTAAATATACCTCTACATTTGATTATTTTAAAGATTAGAACATGTATGTTTGTTTTCACTTTAGCATTTAAGCCATTTTATATTATGTATATAAATTGCACTAATCTGGGCCTCTAAATGTTTTCCTGCTTTAAATAGACAAAATTTAGTCTGAAGGAACCCCTTTCAGAATATTGTTGTACATCAGTAGGTTAGTATTAATGATTATATTTTAAATGTATCGGGATATATACAGTGTACTGTACATGGACACACACAACTATCAAGTATCTAAGTGTTTATAGCAGATCATTAGCAACACTCATCCTTAGAAGGGCTTTTGTGAATATAAAAGTGTTAAAAGAAGGCTAGACTCAGTAAAGTAAAAGGTGAAAAGAAAGGATAGCTTGTTACAACAGCAGCAGGGAAACTGGACATGAGATGGGAATTTGGATTAACACGCAACTTGCAAAAAACGCCATTTCAATAGCAGGCAATGACTGACACAGTAGCTTATGATAACATTGCGCCAAGTAATGTAGGTACTCTAGTTTCCTTTCAGATAATTCTGGTGAATGCCTTGGTTCCTATTCATTCTCTTGTTTATCTTCATGCTGGACAAGGACAATGAGGTTGGCCATCCTTGTGTGCCAGCTTGCTTTAATTCTGAGGACTGAGGCACAATCCACAACATGTATTACACAAAATACATATAGACCCCCAGGTTGGTTATATGCACATTGTTCTTACTGTAAAACTGCACATTTTATAGACGTCTGCTCCATGCTAATTACATAATTATGCATTAACTGGTTTAATAATCTTTTTTTTTCTCTTTACATAAAGAAAACTCTGACATAACGGTAAACTGTGGCACTGAGCACGTGGACCTGAGCATCTATATTTGCCCAGTTTACCAGGCTCTTTATAACGAATCCCTGATGGCACTGAATGGACTTTTCACTAAGAAACCTGAATGCTATGGGATTCCCGATTGGACTGTTAACCCTCCAGTCTTAAAATTCAAGTTTGCTATAAGCGATTATGCTAGCTGCAATAATAATATTAAGGTATTGTAATATTTAATTAATCTTCAAACATGTATTTTAAAAGAAGTTTCAAAAACTTCTTTGTATAGAGATTTTTCAGTAAATATTAAAAAAAAAACATATGGAGTATTATTTCTATACAACTTGCCTATATATATATATACACACACACACATCTACATAAAAATATATATATTAAGGTTTGAAATGTAATCTAGAAATGTCATGAATAATTTTTATTAATTGATTATTGGGAATCAAAATGTTTTTTTTGTTTGTTTTTTTAAAACAGATTAACAGTGAGGTTGGCAGTGGGATATTTGCTGACTACTCAAATGTCCAATTTGTTAATATTTCTGGTATAATCAACTCCAAGGACCCTACTGAGGGCACAATCACCTACCGACAGCAAATACTCTATAGGTTTTCATGCAGCTATCCATTGCAATATATTGTAAACAACACCCTATTGGGCGTGTAAGTCAATTGATTTGATTCACAGTATAATTTGACAAAATTGTAGACTAAGGTGCAGTTGTGATCTAACCAATTCCATTGTATTCAATACAGATCGGGTGTGAGTATTGTCGTAAGGGACAATAATGCGAGTTTCATCAGTACACTGAGTATGCAGCTCTACTCTGTAAGTAATCATCTAGGCTTAGTTTTAATATAATGACCAAGATATTTTCTTTACATGGCAAACATTTCATGTTGGAGACAGTTGACTTTAATTTGTATTGTTATTTTTACAAATGAAAGGATACAGCATACTCTGTGCCACTTGTTATGCCAGTGGGTGGATTAAACCTGAAGACCAGGATTTTTGTAGGTATCAAAGCTACCAATTTAACAAACAGGTAATGAAATACTGACAGCAAAGGGTTTATCATACATTTACAGCAAATGCCATAGAAGTTGTTATGGATATTGTTGCTTTTGTTGATGTAAAGGGTAAAAGGCAAGCTCGACAGTGCTTCTGCACACTTAAGATCTTGTAACCAATTTACTGTAAGTGAAAGATAAATAAGACAGTATCTTGTAACTCTAAATAACAATAAAACATTTTAATTGTTCCATGTACAAAAGGTTTGCCTTCACCTGAAGTGATTGTGATTAGCTATAAATAAATACATCTGTTCCTATAGAAAATATTTATATATAATATGTATATATATATATTATATATAATGGAGCACTGTAAAGATAGTCACCACCACAGTATTTTAAAAACAGCAGGATCCAAAACTCAGCTAACAAGAGGCCAAAGAATAAAGTCTCCCAGAAGGACATGTGTCTACAATGTGGTCTGTGTTGGCTTTGTGCAGCCTTCCTAAAATCAAGATAATTTGGCCTAAAACCTGTTTGACTTTCTGGCAGGAAGCTGAATATAACAGAGAAATGTTGAACCTTTTAGCATGACATTGAGCTTATCAAAGACATTAATATTAACATTAAAGTTAAGTGGCATAAATAGGGTTACACACAAATAATTCCCTGACCTTCTATATCAAACAGAGTAAGGTAGAAGTAAAAAAAAATGGTGTCAATGTAAGTTTTATCCAACCACAAATTACTTTATTCACTATAGTGAAAACCAAGAGTTATACCATACCATACCATCGCAACAAAATAACATGTTTCCTCTAAAGTAATACATTTGTTTTTCACTTAAATCATGAATGATTGAATTTGTCTTGCCTTGAACATTGACAAGAACACAAACTATAATTTAAATTAGGGCTGACTGTGGCATATGATTTTGGATATGTAAATTCATGTGTCTCTTTCTCTTGAAGGTTTAATGTGCTGCTCGACAGATGCTATGCAACCACAAAACCCCTTCCTGCACAGAACAACACCTCTTACGATCTTTTTGTTGGGTAAGCCACTCACACACACCACACACTGCCCGACCGTAGGATTTTCGGTGCCTTTGTAAAACTGAGGTTTGTCTAGGTGCACACGTGATGGACAAACAAAAGTGGATGACAATGGGATTTCTCAGCAAGCACGCTTCTCCTTTGAGGCCTTCAGATTTGTGGAACACAGGAATATGTCCATTTCCACTTTCTACCTTCACTGTATTACCAGACTCTGTGAGGTGGCCAAATGTGCCAGTGTAACGCCTGTGAGTACAGTAACTATTCACACACTGAAGCTATCGCCGAACCTGTAGAAATGTCACACTGCTGTACGGCACACTTTATTTTAGTGCTTGTGTGTATTAAGCTTTGAAAGATAGAAGAAATTACTGATTCATTGGCTTTGAGTAATGTTTTTTACAAACATGGAGAGTATGCAGATTCACAGATTTGCTTAAACGTCTAATATTCTTTGGTATTAAAGTATGGGTTATTTATTCATTCATGTTTATGTATGTCCTAACCCCCCCAGAACTGTACAGGCTCAAACAGGAGGAGGAGAGAAGCTGCTGAGGAGTCACCTCAAGCTACAGTCTCCTCTACTCCCATCTTAGTTACAGTACTGAAACCTGGTGAGGGCATGCTCTTTGGCCTTACATTAAGATGTCACACATCTAAAAATAAATAAAAACATAGTTTCCCCACAATTAAGGTATAGTAAGTCATTTGGAGGAAGCAAAAACACCTCTCCCTTCAATGCCATATAGACTGCTCCCTCCCCAAACATTGGAAACGCATTGCGTTTGCCAGGAAAAGACTAGTCCAAGACTAAAAGAAACATTCAATGAATATCTCCATTGAAAAGCGTTCTTAGTCTAGGCATAATCAATGTACTGTATGTGAAATCCTCTATTTTGACATATTTGTTACCTTCAACAGACCCAGCTGATGTGCAAGCACATGGTGAGAACAGACACAGTATGTACATTGCAATGCTTTTGATGTATTTAATGATTTACAGGCTAAAACATGGATGACATCAAGATAATAATGAAAAGGTTTTAGCCAGCATAATTCAAGTAATACAGTAACATGGAATGCTGTCTATTTACTTGTCTGCTCTGTTCATTTACTACAGCTGCCACTGCCATGTATGCAGAGACGAAGAACAGTATTGTGGGTATAATAGTTACGGTTACTGTCCTGACTATCCTCTTCGTGATCATGGCTGTCTTCATTGGGCTGTACATTAACAAAGAAACACTTAATTCTTCAGAAAAACCAATCATAACTACCACATTTTAGACCTTTTATGAATTACAAAACAGGGAACATTAAACATTAAATCTGCTATGATTGTCGGTAGAAAACAAGACTATCTGCTCAATGTCAGACACAAACGCTAAGGGGATGGTTGGCATTTATGTAGAAATTGATTTAAAAAATGATCAACATTAAGATTATTACCGTGTCATTATGTCTACAGAATTTGTACAATGGCTTATATAATAATTTACTGATAGAAGTATTCCATCACTGCTCGATAAATCAATGCTGATTTGTAATTAAATATGTATCATTGTATTCTTTATATTTAGATGTTTTGTTTGTTGAGGTATTTATTTTCTCAACAATTTAGCAGATTAGATTAAATCAGTGAACAATATTTTTTTTATTAGGTTCTCAATCCTCAATCAATGTCCAATGCTCACATCCAGGTTTTTCCTAGGTTGCAGTATGGCAGGCAAGGTGGAATATGACTATGGACTATGATTTGTACTACAGTTAGCAAACACTCTTACCCAAAGTGGCTTACATTAAGTACAATTACAAGTATGGTGAAGTTAGGAGTTAGCCATCTTGCTCAGGGATGTCCACATAGACTGGGCATGTTGGGGATCGAACCCAAAATCTTTCTAAATATACCTTTTAACTGATGAGATATTGGTTAATTTATTCCCTCCACTAGATGGAAACATTGATCTAAAGAAATCAGTGGGTATTTGATAAGCTTTAAATATGTACACAAAATATGTGAGAATGTTTATATCTGCCTTAAACTAGTTTTTATGATGTCAATGTTGCATGTTAGTCATCTTTTGTAATGTTTAGCATTGTATTAATACATGGCTAACATGCTGTATTACATGTATCGCAATTAGATAAAATATGCATGCCCCATTTGTTGTGAAGTGTAATTAATAGCTAGTCAATATAGCACTCATAATTATATTGATCATAGAAGCAAGGCTTTACCAAAATTCCAATTCAGACACATCAGATCATCTGTAAATACAAACTGTAGTAATAGTCTTCTTACCAATATGATATACATGAATGTTATATTTTACAAATGCTTTTTTGCTTTTAGATATTTCCGTGTAAATTAAATATGACAAATTGGATTTCTGGTTCTACTAGTATCATTTCATTTGAATATACAGTATATGTTTAAGATATTGCAGATGTCCTTCTCATTTCAGTGCAGTTCTGGCAGGAGTCAGTATTCTCACTGGCAGCACCTCCTCCACCCATTCATTTGGCGAATACATCATTCGCTCCCATAAGGCCACCTCATAAGGAGCAGAATCCATCCAGTCCACTGCTGCTCCATAACTACTGCCTACAGAGAGAGCCCAATAAATACATACTGTAGCACGAGCAGATGTGTCTGTACAGTAGCTGTCAGCCACCCATACCTGTGCCTGGACCCAGTCTCAAGCCTCCCAGAAGGTGGCTGGCCAGTATATCTCGATCCCACACAGTCAGCTCCACGCAGGCCTCAGACAGGTCCTCCTGCTGGATGCCGTCGTACACCATGGTGTGGTTAAATACCGGGTCCGCTGTTCTGTGGAGCATGCGCGTCTTCTGGCGTCCTTTCCTGCTCGTGTCTGGCAGCACAACGCTTAAGAAAGCACAAATGCTGTCAAGAGATACAGGCCCTTTGGCTGATAGTGGTCATTTGCTAATGCGCATACCATTTTACATATGGGTCAATGGTGGCTCGTATTAGAGGCAGATTCTTGCAGTCCTTCACCCAGATGTGAACCTCACCGGTGGTGCGGCCTTCCTTAACTGTGCCTTATTGTCAGAGATACATATGTTAAACCTTTAGCTTGGTTCCTTGTAACAGGAGCTGGAAATGCACATTCATTTACTTTAAACTTTCTGAAAACAAAAAAGAGGGAAACTGTACTCACCCGAGGTATGGCTGATCTGAGGCAAGAAGCGTATAGCTACTCTCATCTCTCCTCTGACATCTGAAGGCAGAACGCTGGGTATAGTCTGAAGACATTCATATAGAATACATACAATAACACATGCATCAAATCTCCATCGTAATAGAAAACTGGAATTGTTGTTGCATCAACATCAATTATGTTTCATCACAATTGAAGAGCACATATTGAAAGCCCACTCAGTCCATATTTGGTCATTTTTGAGTTATGGGTACCATCTGTCTTTTAAGGTATTCCATAATCTGCAAATGAAACAGTGCCAAAACTCACTCCATCCCGCTCATCAATTTTCAACCTACGATAGATATTGAATAGATGGCTGAAAAGATAAAACACAATGTTTGCTAAATCATCAATGAACTGAGTGAGTTTTGATATTTGCTCCTCAATTAGGCTATACTTTCTTGCAATGTTGTATTTGTGGGCCAGTTTGTGGATTAGAACAAAGCAGTGTGTGTGTCCTTTTCTTACCCTGGCTTTCAGGGCTAAGTAATTCATATGGGTGTGGTCAAAGTCCCACTTGGAAAGGTCCACATCTACCTCGCCCAGGAAACTGTTCTTTCCAAACGTATCATGGTGCCAGACTGAGAGAATGAGCGTCTGGGTCCTGAGGTACTCCATGCGAACACGATACTGTAGGGACAGGGAAGTGTCTGTTACTGGCATTTGTTATGATGCGTTGTTTCTCACGGAAGAAAGGAAATGTATAAATGGTCATTTCCACTGCTACAGTTTCAGCAAATTGATACCCGGAGGATCTCGTTGTAAGTTGGGTTTAGGGTTTTCTTTTTCACAGATGTTTTCCTCTTTCCAAGATTATTTTTGTCTGGCACAAGGTAACTTTTTACATACCTAAAAAAAAAAAAGGACAATCATTAAAGATGTAGTAATTAGTTTTGCTAGCAATAAATCGATGCATGTACAGTATACATTATATAGCCCTAGGCAGACAAAGGTTAAAAAAAAACATAGTTGGTCAGCCCCATCTTAAGGAACAAAACAGTGTAATATTTGGTGGTGTTGTTTCTTCTGACAGAAGACTCACGGATCCGAGCGACCTCGTTTTGGGTCAACTGCAGCCAGGTCCCGGCACCGAGCCACAAAGATATGGAACTCTCTGAGCTTCTGAATGTAGTTGATGGAGAACTCAATGTTCCCTTGCACTTCCACATTGCCAAAGTCCCTACTGTATATGGTCATCACGCTATCACTTAGCTAGGGAGGGACGCACACAGTCACACAAAGAGAGACTCTCTTGACGGTACAGTACATTCTGACATGTTAGACCATAATACCATGCTCTCTGGGAATCTGACCCTTTCTTTTTCAGATAATTGATAAAGTACCCTAAGAGTTCAAGGTTGATTTTAATGATTTATCATCATTATCAAACGTACTAATAAGGTCAGAAGACTATTCTAAATCCCATAAAGCAAATGAGAGAATTGCTGATATTGCTGACACTGCTGCAAAATATTTTCAAACCACCACCAACCTATTTGAAAATTATTTATTGACATGGCAGATATCCCTGAAAGACCACAATGAGCAATGTGGATATGTAGAACGCTGAGGAGGGCCAGCCACTCATCACTCATGTAAGGGTAGGAACTATCATAGATCAAAACCCATTTCAACCACTAATCAATTATATTACATTATAAGAGTGCACCTTTAACATTATTTTCAGTAAGATTGAGCTATATTAAGAAACCTTTGTGGAAGATCAGTGTCAACATACGCGAGTTGCAGACGCCAAGCCAGAGGTGTGGTTAGATCTGCCCATCTTCAGCTTGTCTCCATGGTAAATGTCATCAAAGGTTGAGTCTGTACCAAAAGCCTTAAACACAGACAGAAGCCACAGGTAGTTCCATAGGACAAACACTGATGCCTGACCTGCCGGTGGAAATAATACAGGGTTGGCTTTACCTCATTCTGTAGGAAAGACGGAACTGATTTGCTCATTTTCTTCATGTGTTCTGGATCAGAAAACAAGGATGAGGGTGGTGATGCATTAGATGGCGCTGTAAAACAATGATAGAGGTATGTTGTCATGAGAATATACAGTATCTGGGCAAGTGGTAGTGCATAAGTTGTATTTTCTTTGTGTATGAAATGGTACAATCTTGACCATCAATATGTTTCAAGTCAGCAGTTTCATCCAATCTTCTTTCTTGTCCTATATATTTTAGAATGGAAACCACAATAAGTGAGTTTAATCACACACTTTTCTAGTAGTAATAGTAATGTTTAGGATATAGCTGAGGATGTGCTCACGTGGTGATACAGATCCTGTGATGTCCTCTAAACTTTTAGCAAGGTTTCTCGGCCTGACCTCAGCTCGCCACAGTGCTCTCTTTACTGGGTTTGGGTCCTCCTCCTTTCCCCCTAAATCAATATAGAAAAATAGCATATATGGACACTTGTGGATGTTTTGATTAATTGGATTGAGGGCCCACACAAATTATAATCCTGTGTTTTGTACTGTACATTGAAGTGACATTCATATTTAAACTAAGCAAAGCTACTTTACTGTATATGTATAAATTGTGCAGTCTAAAGGTTTTCAAAATTCAAATGTCATCTTTGTACATTATGAAACTATAGTAGAAAGTTGTGTTTATGAATTACACATCCTTTTATACCAGTCATATAGCTGAGAATAGCTGGTCATTTGATGATGAGCAGCTGTTTTCAGCTATAAGGCAAGTGCACATTCTGAAATATAATACATTTTTATTATTTAGAAGATAACTATCAAATCCTGATAATTTTACCTATCAACAGTGAAACAGAAATGCAAGAAAAGTAAGCAAACTTCTATCTATGCTAAACTAACATCATCGATACAGTAATTAAATGATTAACTGAGAACTCACGACTAGAATTGTTCCTGGAGTTGGACCAGGTTTCTGACGTGCTGCTCACAGATGACTCTTGTCCTGTCTCTGAGCCGCTGTTTTTGACCCACAGAGGGCGCTGAGACGTCTTGCTTCCTCTCCTTCCGAAACGTTCCTCTGGGCCCACAGGTGTACTGGCCCTTACTGGCCCACTCAGGTCAAGGTCATGCCCAATATTCCCTTCTGAACCCTGTACCTTCACAGCTGGTGCTAGTGAGGTGTGCACACTAGTCTTCTCTGTCATGCCCATGTAATGTTGATAGTCTCTAGGAACAAATGCCCGTGCATGAGGAGCCAAGGGTTCAGAATCCTCTGATTCTCTCCTAGTGATGATTCCACTCTGTCTCCTGGCCTGTGTCCTTTCAGCACTTGGTCTTCTGCTCTGGAATGGGCCTGGGCTTACCTCTTGGTTCTTTGTATGCTCCACATCAAATGATGGATCTGGTTCTTCTGTGGCATTTAGCGAAAACATGCTAATGGAGCGACGAAAAGTGTTTGCACGACCTCTGCCGTCTTTCTTGGTCTTAGGAAAACGATTCTCTTTTCCCACATTATGATGTGTTTTAGAGGATTTCTCCTCTCTTGGGGAATCTTTTGAGCCCCTTCTACCCTCTTTTTCCTGGGCTGACTCAACTGGGGAAAAATACGATTTTTGTTGGGTGTAATTTTCTGTACCTGACCCTTCTCCAGTCTGTCTGTTACTGGGTGACTTTGATCGATTCTGGGAATGTGAAGATGATTTATTGGCAGTTAGTCTAACATTGCTTTTCTCAACACTCACGCTGGTTTTGTGATCAAAGTCAGGGTCAATACACTGCTTTACAATACACAGCTGGGAATCCATTTGGTCTTTCCTTTTTGGGCTTTTGGGTGTGTCAAATGCAGGAGGCCCTCTGCGATTTGAAAAGGCCTCATTCCAGAACTCTCGAAGATTTTTGAATTGTGCACGGTTTGTTCCAAGGCTTGGTGAAGATTTGTCTTGCCTCTGATTCATAGCAACAACTGTACATTTGTGCTGATTTCCATCAGTGTCTTCCACGTCACTGTCTGAGTCTTTGCCAATTAACTTGAGGTCATATTCAGACTTTGTAAACCTTTTATTTAGTTTTACCAAGTTTGAGCCACGGGTGCCTTTGCCATCCACAAATGCTTTAGATTTATCAGTGTAAAACTCTTTCTCCCAGAAAGATTTGAGCTGCTTTATCTTATCTGCTGTGGTTTCCTGATGTTTTTGTGAATGAGGAATATTTGACCTATCATTATTTGTGGACTGTTCTTTTATTTTCGACAACAAGCTTGCCTTTGCTGATCTATCTTCATTCGATTCTTTGTTTACATCTTCAATTGACCCTCTTTGCATTTGTGTTTTGGGAGTGAATTGTACAACATTCCCACCACTCTGGTTGTCTATATAGGGACTGCTTCTGAACTGAGTAACAAGCTCATAGTCTGGACTGGCCCCTGCCTGATGGATTTCTTTCAGTTGTGGATTTGGGCAAGCCCTCAACATCTGTTCCTGTTGTGCTATTGCTGAGCATGGTTCATACTCAGGGTTCAGACTAAACAGGATGGGTGTCCCTGGTTGAGAATTGTGTTTGGTCCAAGACAGCTCTGTCTTTGTATCTGTGTCCCTTCTGGAATTTTGAGAATTTAATTGTAACACATATTCTGCATTGTACATTTGGTCCTCTTTTTTTGGAGTTAGAGGTGTCTGTTGTTTCTCCAAATAGGTTGGGGATGCAAGCATCTCTGATACAGGAGTATGAGATGTACCTTTCTTTGGGGTGTAGGCTATCTGTTGGTTAGAATGCGCAACTAACCTAACACTTTCAATGGAGTCCATATCTACAGACTGATTCACTGGTGCCGGCTGTAGATCAGCTCTTTCATCATTAGGGTAGTTCTCACCCTTCACAGAGGGCATTTCAATGTTAAGAGGTTTGTTATCAGTTATGTGTCCCTCTCTTTCCTTATCCATTGAAAGGTTGGTGGGCTTCTGTCGATTATTTAATCTGCCGATGAGGACTTTAGGGCCCTCAATACCTTTCTCCCGGAAAGGCTTCAATTGACAGATTTTGTGGGGTTGGCTTTCATCTTCTTTTTCTTTGACTTCCTGTACTTTCTCCTGAGCTCTAGTTTTTCTGACCCCTGCTTGTGCCACTGTTACATCCTTCTTTTCCATTCCATCTGTTCTAAACATTTTCTGCTCATTGTCATTTTTTGTCTTATTGGCCTTATTTTGTGAGTTATGTAGATCAATCTCTACAGGCTCCCTTTTATTCATTCTGCTTTCATAGTCGACCATGTCATATTTTGCTAATGAATCATCAATTATTATTCTTCCTTGTGAGTCAGTATTAATTATGTCCTTTTTATTGTCATCTCTGTCTTGCCAACCATCACTGTCAATGCTGCGAGTAAACCAATCCAAGACCTTGGCAATAGAGTTATCCTCCTCTCCAGAGATGGACTTCTGAGGGGATAATTTGGACACCAGTTTCTGATTTGACTTTTTGGGATCATGCTTATCTATGACGTTGAGATCATAACGTACTGGCTGGTCTGAAAATAACAAATTAAAAACAGTTATCCATAGCCTGAAAGCAAAAACTTACAATGAACTAACCAGACTGAATAATATTTTTTGTTGATTAACTTACCCATAATGCCGTGTGTCAAAAAATGGTTCCCTTGGTTGCATATTGATGATTCACTGCTGGTATTATTTATTTCTGGATCCTTCAACCTGGATAAAGAGGCAATATTTACTCCTCCAAAACTGTTTTCACCACTTTTGTCTTGGCTTGGGTCATTCTTGGTGGCAGTTCTGAAATTGAACAGACAGGCACAAGTATCTCTGATACAGGAGTATAATATGTACCTTTCAGGCACAAGTATTATTATTGAAAAGTATAATAGGATATTATTAACTAAGTATATTGTATATTTATTGTAACTGACCTGTCTTTTAATAATGAAGGATCGCTGCCCTCTCTGTCTAGCCCAGTGATAGGGAAATCCTTAGATGCATCAGACTCCATCTGAACAAAGACTTGATTTGCATAAAAGAGAGGGTGGCTGGAATGTGACTGATGAGGAGTTTTCTGTGACAGTTCTCCTGTGGCTCTCAAGATGGACTGGTTAGAATCCCCGCTAGAGTCTTGTTGAAGGCTGGGTCTGGGGGCAGGGACAACAGCGAGGGGCTCTGCTTGTTGAGAGCTGTGCCCAGAGCTATCGCTCTCTGACTGAGTGTTGCTGCGTCTGGAGAGAAAGGTTCTCTTCTTGGGCACTGGTCTTACAGACCCTACAGAGGACCCCTCTGAGGCCATGGCTGCTCCTGAAGTCTGACCAGCTTTCCCGGCAGCATTGTTACTCCGTAAGGATTTGCCTTCTATCAAAAAACACAATGAATGTATGGCCTCGTTCACTAGTACATTAACAAGGTTTCTATTCAATAATCCTACTCATCCTAAAACTAACCTTAACCCCAGGCTCCCCAGGGAATCACAACATAGTTTTAATCTATTTAGCTGATGTTGAATTAAATGTGTATGCATGTTCTTAGAGTTCCAACTTGTTTATATGTATATTTTATATTATTACACAATGTTGTGTGTCAAACAGGTTTAAAATCAATGTGTCTGAAATGTTATTTCAAACCTGTCTGCGATGTGATGTCCAGGTTAGCATTAGTGGTAGGTGTTTCTGTGTTTTCAGGTGATTCAACAAGTATTAGAGAATCACGGTTGAAAGGGTTGTGCCTTTGCTAAGAGAAAAATGTTTGCATGTTAAAAGAATAGGACAAGAACGAACTAAAATTATTATTTGCTGTTTATATTTAGCATGTATCTACCCTTCCTGGAGAGCGGACTGCTAAATTCAGCTTTTCATTATCTGCATCAGAAGCACTGGAAAACAGATTTATCAAATGTAATAATTAACTAACAAATGGATAATGTATAAAAACAGTATTTATACTTAATCAATTTATATTTTTTATATTTTAATATCCATCCATCCATCTTCATCCGCTTATCCAGCGTCGTACCACCTCAACTGGCTCCTTTCTACGCGAAGGAGTAGCGGCTCTACTCCGAGTTCCTCACGGATAGCTGAGCTT
>JAODLL010035910.1:0-22108 GCA_026546735.1 Forbesichthys agassizii | reverse complement strand
CCCAGAATCACACTATTTCGGAAGCTCTGCGCAACGAACTTGACCATTCAAAACAAAAACAAAAAAAATGGCGATAATTCTGCAGACCGCGGTTTTAAGGCAACCTAAATCACCGCGAGTGCATTTTCTTCATCGCGACAGCCCTAACCGGTACCTTACTAGCTGGCTACCTGTACCTGTTTGTACGAAACGGAAATTGAGCATGTGACTCTGTATCTGCTTTCTCATTGGCTACTCGGAAAAATGGTGCGCTGCAAATGCTCCCTTCGTGTCAACTTGTGCAAGCGGCGTTAGTAGGCCGACATACAGTATGTAAGCTTTCTCTGCCCCTTTGACACTGAACGCACTAAACTACTCGCTCCTGACTCCACTCCTCAGGCTAAGTGCATGGAGGGAGAGGCATAATACAAACTATATTGATGTAAACTACACTGTCTGATGTTATATATCTTTTGAAAATGTACCAATATAAATTAAATACCGGCATATCGGCCAGCCCTAGTCACTGCTCACACTAGCTAGAGAAACAACCCGTCATGTTTTTTGATCCCAACCTGTGTGTATGGTAGTGTACCCACCAGGTTGTCCATGTCTGTCCTAGAGAGGATGTAGTTCCTCATGTTGGTGTTCTGGTGCAGCAGGGTGTAGAGCAGCAAGGTGGCTTGGTCTGAGCGCTGCTGCTCGCACAGCGCTGTGTACAGACTGTTGAAGTTGATCTGGAAGTGATGCGGCTGCTCCACAGGCGGCGATGACGTGTCTTCGTTGGAGGAGCATAAACACACAACATTCAAATAATACATTGGCTATTACAAGCTAATTGTAAGCTCACACGCTTTTCGTCTAATTCACCAAATAGCTCTTTGCTAGCGCTTAGCCAAGCGTCCATTGCATGTTGAAGAAAAGAATCTGGTACTTCTACACAGCCCTGGCTCCGTAAATACGAACATAAACAAAGTGGGGAACACCGCTCACAACAACGATGCCACTTTTCTTCACAGTGCGTTTCAATGTGCGGGGCGGAGCTTCTGAGGGAGTTAGTTTTGATCTTTGGAAATTAGGAAGCATTCTCAAGAATGACTGACTGTGCCTTTAATTATAGTTTCACTCAAAAAAAAAAAACATACGCGACCACATGAAATACTGCATTCACACCATTGAAAACGGGCCGAAAACCTTTGCTCTACTTTTATGCAGCTACTGTTTCCACCGCGTGACAGCCGTGCAAGCTGCACAATACATGTTTAACTGTTTGAGAAATGCACCAATCTATGGTGTGCTGCGTGTTAAAAGGGGGTCAACGATGATCATGGAGGACGACTGGCATCAGCCACCTCACCTTGCGTGTTTCTAAAGCACGCCACAGCCTGGCGGTACGGGTTGGTCCAGTCGGGCCCGTCCGTCAGATTGGCCAGAATCAGCAGCAGCAGCAGGCTCTGATTGGACAGCGGCAATGCGTTGTGCTCCTGGTCTCCTACTGGCTTGCTGCCGGCCCCGCCCAGCGTGAACACACTCCACAGCCCACCTGGGAGGTGATAAGACACCAAGCAGGTACCATTTGGATCAACTGAAACACTATATATTAGTGTACACTACGTTCACAGACACACACACACACACACACACACACACACACAATATGGTTATGGGGAAGTCTTGTAAGAATGCACAGTTCATCTCAACAGCTGTTTAGGCATGGGGGAGTGAGAGTTGGAAGAGCTTAACCAATGAAGCCATTGATTATGAAGGTAACACGAGGACTATGTTGCCATCTAGAGGACAGAGACAGTAGAGCAGTAGCCAGCATGCCCCATTCCGTACGGATATCATCAGGTAATTGTGGTTCATCTGACTAGATTGACCTACAATTGGTCAATTAAATACGGTTAAAAATAGGGATACGCCAATATATATCCGCCGATTGGTGATGGCCGATATTGGTCTATCTGTAAATGAGTTGGCATTCACAGTTGGCAGTGGCCGATGTCGTGACTGGCATGGTGTAAGAGGGCAGTGGGTACCGTTTGCACACACGTGGTTTGTTTTCTACTAAATGTGGAGGATGTCGGCCGTGTTGGGAGTATTTCACCAACGTCGGTACCGGCTATCGACCGCAATGACACTGTCGACATCCTATCGACCCCGAATAAAAACATGAATTGAATGAGAATTAAATAGAAATAAGCCAACAAACGATGACAGCAAGAAGAAAAATGTGTGCGTGTGAAGAGGGGGAGGGGAAGGCAGAAATTGTGACTAAGCTGGACTCCTCACACTCTGGCACCACAGCGGCTAGACCAGTAGTGACAGAGGGCCAAATCTGGCAGCCACGCTGCGCACACACACACACACGCACACACACACACACATATCTATTCCACCTCAGTGGGTGCTGTTTGCTATCCGTCTGGCATGGTTCCCCCTGCTTGTCTGCCTGCCCAACGCATAAACCCAATAATGTACTAGTGCATGGGCAGCCTCGGCCTTGGCCAACTGCCCAGTGGAAAAAGAGGAGGAGAGGAGGAGAGTGGGAAGAAGAGAAGAGGTCAGACATGGACGGAGGCGCCCAAATGTTGGGGCGTCGGGGAAAGGGACAGGCAGTCAACTGAACTGTGTTATTAAGGAACGACGTTGAACTATCTGGTTTCTCAACCCTAATAGAGGATCTGGATGCAGTCGCTGCAGTGGGACATGCTTGAGGAAAACACCGCACAACACAAGAAAAACACAACAATGCCCTAACACGCGAAAAGCCAGCAACGGATAATTAACCAATTAATTAATAAGTAAGCATCAAGCCTTAGAAAGCCAACTATGTCAAGCGGGAACATTCGGTGCTCAGAGAAATTTATATAATGAAGACGTGCCAAAATCTGCAGTTCCTCAAATGGCCACATGACGCTGACTGGAAAAGGGACTCCAACGTTCAAATGTCAACAGCATACAGCTTACAGCATAAACAAACGTTCCACATTCATGATAGGTGCATTGGGGGTGAATTGGTTTTCTGAACTATGCTACGTCAAGTAGTTGGTAATATCATTATTGGTATACAGAAAGGAAATGTTTTTATTTCTTACTGTGTATTGCGGGGCTTTCTGTCACAACATGTAAATGTACAGACATGTGGCTGGTGAAACAAATACACACACACACACACACACACACACCTGTCTATGGAAATTAATTTCCTGAACTGAAAATATAATATCACATTTCCTTCTGTCGCACCACTTGCAGCATTGACCTTAACAGATATAGTGGCTTCTCAAAGCAGTCACCGTTACAGTTAGGAGCCTCAAATGGTAGACTGAATGTTCCGCTCACTTATTTATTTACAGCTTAGTAAATTAATTATGACATGATGGCTCTGCTCCAATGTCTTTGACAGGAGTGGATAGAAACTACACACGCACACACCTACAGTTCAATGCACACCGCACACACCTGTCTGATCAGCTTAACTAGCCATCTGTACTGAGAGAAGAAATACATAAATAAACAGTTCAAAAAATTAATATACTGTAATACTTTCGCACGTCATCAACCAACGTGAAACACATCCACCTAAACACCAACAAGCTGGAACATTCTGTTACAGTAACTTTAACCCACATAACACTACCCTAATTAAAACAGATGTATTCCCCCAATGCAACCTCAAACTGAGTGCTATCCTAAAAGGTGAAGACCACCGGAGAAGTGTTTTATTAATAATGTTAACAGGCTCGCTGTCTCTGTCCTGTAAGGGGAACCCTGTTACCGCCTGTCGTGCTATGCCAGCGATGTGCAACATGAGGACGGGACATGGGTTGCCATTGTGTGTGGCAACGTAAAACACAGATGGCTCAATTACCAACAGTGTGTGGAACAGACAACAGAGAGAGCGAGCGAGCGAGATGTGCGTCTCGTTTTAAGTCTGTTCGACCAGAGTTGGCTGCCCCAAATTCTAAGAGTCACGATTTCACACGAAGAGGAGGTTGGAGCAGTAGGCACCGCGTTGCTAGTCTCTGCGATAATCCCTACCAGCAGACACTATTTCAGACTGTGTGTGTGTGTGAGAGAGAGAGAGAAGAGAGATCCCCTTGACATTAATATGGCATCAGAAATGTAATGTTCCTTTTCTTTGTCATGTGGCCTGCACCGTAGGCACAGGACAATATGAAAAGTGACCATTAACCTAGACAAAAAAATAAAAAGTGATACAGGATAGTATACCGATAAACCTCAAAAAATATGCTTACCGGTAACTCTTAAAACGGTACAGAAATATACTGGAATCTTACATTTTGTTAAGAAATACATATTTTATTCATAAGACACATTTTGTCTATTTTACTTTGTTTTGAAATCAGTCTGTCAACATATTCCATTAATCTTTTTTTATCAAATTAATAAATGAGGAAATCAGCTATTGCAAGATCGTGAAGATATTCATGCTTATGATATGTGAGGATATTCGTGATTATCCCAATGGAAATTCACCACAATAAAATTATCTTGTATTCCGACAAACGATAAAATAATGTATCATCCCATTCCTAATGGCCTGTGTTCTGTTTAACAGAGCAAGGACCTGGGTTCACATGCCTCACTGGTGTGTGTGTGTGTGAGAGAGAGAGAGACAGGTTAAAGCAGGCATGTCCAATAGCTTACACAAGTTACTAGCGTGCCAACAGAAACAGTGACGTCTGAATCAAGAGCAACGGAATTTACAGCCAGTCCTACTAGCGGTCTGGTTTAGTCTATGGCACTGTAAGTGGATTTATGGCTTAACATTTGTTCCCAGGGAGCAGGGCATGATGTTCGTCATGGTGTAGCCCGCCCTTTGCCTAGTACGGTAAGCACTGGACAACACCAGTATACATTATATGAGCACGCGCACACACACACAAAGCTAGATCAAAGTGCATGAGAGGCAGCGCGTCTATGCATGTGCACGAGCGGAGGCTACAGACAGACGGGCTCTAGGGGATTACAGAGGAGGACCATAAGTCACGGGCCTGATCACTGGCCACAGACACACAAGCTGACTGAAGGCTGGATGAATGCCGAGTGCCCACTGATATGCATCTGCCATCTCTGTCAATCAAAAAAAAAAAATACCCCAGAGGAAACCTTTTCATTCTCATAACTGAATGAATGAATGTGTGTGTGTGTACATCACACAGACACTCACACACACACACACAATCACACACCCTTGTTTGTTTAAAAAAAAAAAAAACGTTATCACTCTAGCAGAGCTGTCAGGGTGCTTCTCTCATCTCTCCAGATAAACAGCAGTTTCTTCCCTTTTGGCATCGATGATCGAGCAGAGAATTAATGAACAAATCTAAATAAGTTAAGGCAAAAACACCAATGAGCTTCTAATGACCATTACACTGTTTCTATTAGTGCGTCAATCTCAAACACGCATGAAGTCAATTTTGCCATTAATTATCCCCAAAAGATATGATAGAATGTCGAATGAGTCTACCGCCCATTCGTGGAAGCCTTGCCATTTGCAGTTCTGATAGACACCAGATTCTAAAACACCACATCATAAATGTAAATGTGTCAAGCGCTGCAGGGGTGGTTAGGCGTTTCATAACGTCACATCACAGTGGTTGAGAAGAGACAGCTGGATCTACATCAGGGTAGGATATAAGCGCAACAAAGACCAGGAACCATTTGGATATTGGACAGCTGCACGCGTCTGTAGCCTTGACATGTCTTAAAAGGAGATTGTGTATGCAGGAAAAAAATGGGAAGGAAAAAAAAGGCAGTTTTTGTGCTCCGTAGATAAGAAAAGCGTGCTAAACGACACTATCTTAAAAGCTTGCGAAAATAGCTTTAATAGGCTGTGAAAAGTCATAGTCCTAAACCCAACCATGCATTAAGATTGAAAATTAATAATAAAATAAATGTCTTATGTCCGGTCGTTATTTCGTCTACATTGCAATAAACATTACAGCACAAAGACAACAGACCAGAGACCTGGGGTCACATGCCTAATTGGGGTGTGTGCAAAGTCAGACTGGAACTGAAAAAGGCCTGGGACTTTGAAGCCGACCAGCCAGAGAACCGTCTAGAGTAGACCTAAATACAAATAACATCCACTATAATAAACTATGATGCAGTAGTTTATTTCATTTTGTAGATAGTCTGGCCCTTTCTATTGGCCTTTTATTTGTTTTTATATATACACACACATTTAGGCTACAATCAGTAGTTTGTACATTAAAAACCAGCTGGGGTGAATCTTGAGGGGAATGTGACATACTGTACAAAGCCATTTGGGTGTGCTTCAGCACCAAGACAAAGAGTTTACCGCCAATGTTAACAACCTAATCCTATTAGCTAGGCTATTAACCTCCCAACTCTAGCAAACAGGGTGAACTTTAGAAAAATGAAAACATCATTTGGATGTTTGAATTAGGCCCATCTAAACTTAGAAAAGGTTACTGCTTGTACCAGACATCTCTTGTAGGCTATAGTCCGTACTGCTGACAGTCACTTGACTTGGGGTGCAACATAGGCCTGCGTGTTCTGTCTTTTACATTTGACAGCAAAGATTGGAGTGCTGGTTTTTCTGCAAGTTATCTTTTCGCTTGCACTCGATTTATTTGGAGAAACTAATTTAAGAAACTAAAATGAAAAACAATTGTTCATACACCACACAGCATTCGATTGTGTGACAAGTCTTGGGCCAATCAGATCTCTGCATTTACCAGGATCGGTCCAAGATAGTAGGGGTCGCTCGTATCTCCCCTCAATATTGAAAGAATTAATTTGGCCCAGTCTGACAAACACACAGACAGCGATGCAATGCAAAAAACTCTTTGACCACTGGGGAATATGATGACCAGTCCGTCCCTGGGTGTGTGTGTGTATGTTCTTACTTGCAACCCCTGAGGCCAGACCATAGAGCAGCCCCCCTCCGTCAGCATGGGGTTCAAAGATGTGTGTAGCGGGAGGTGGACATTTCTCTTGTCTGATGAAGTTGTACAGCAGGGTTTTTACCAGGCGGCTAGTGAGAGACAGACTGACACGCACAGACAGAGAGCAAACTAAGAACATATGAACATTTGAATATGTACCATTAGAAAAGAGTTTCCAACAAATGCTTTTGTTGCTTTTTCTCAACAAGCATACAGAACGCTAATAAACTATACAGTATCTCTCAGAAATCATCCATAGCTGTGCATGATTGAAAATAATAAATTCACACACATTGATCGAGTGCACGTTAGTACGTAATACTGCTTGTAAAGATGCCTAACTTCACCATCTGTTTTATTTGGCACCGGTACATAATCCATTTAACCATGATGACACTGCTCTTCAAAACCCCGGAGAAGATTCCTAGGACCTCTAAATGAGGCTGATTCATAGGCTACACTCAAAACAGGACTGAGCCCGCTGTCAGAAAAGCTGCAAACAGAATGTGACGGTTGATGACTCAGTCAGTGAGGCAGAGCACAAGTAACATTCTTAACATTCTTACAAACCATAATGATTTGTTTAACGGGGAGATGTACAGCCATGCTATATTATCACAGATGAACCCGAGTGTAAAATAAAGTGAATACATTGATATCTACAATATTTTCAAATACAGAAGTGTCTGTATTGTGTTTATTCATTTTGTTTTCTTTTATAATTCAGTTACATTTTATATTGGTAGTGTTGTTATGTCATTCAGTAACTTAAATATTGTAACAAGTATGTCGGTATGCCAGATCAGAGTGGTTTAGTGTCTGCTCTTTTTCCATACGTGTGCGATAGTTAGCATGTGAACTCACCATCGCCCCTTCATGATGGGTTGATAGATGATGCCATCTCGGATGATGTCCTTGTGGAAGAGCTGGTAGGAGAACAGCACTAACAGAGTGGTCACCGCCTCAAACAGGATACTGTAGGTGATATCACTATGACAACAAACAGATCGCCGTATTATAAAACACAATTGTTAAATTAATATCATCCATGAACGATGATAGCATAGATTTACAGGAAATTAAAGATTATGCATTAAAAGGACATCATTCATTCCAATCAAAACAGCCAGTGGTTGTTTTAAAAGGGTGAAGAGAAGGCAACAGAACTATTGAGCTGGCTCCCATTTCCCTTGCATTCACAATAAACACAATGCACACCTACTAAATCCACTGTGTGTACTCTTCCTGTTGTCAGTGGATAAATAAACTGTATTTGCCTTTCACTTCCATAAACCCCAGATGTGTTTACACAGCAGATTCATTGCGGCCATGTGTGCACATGCATTAAACAGTGAAAGAAACATGCGCATGGCAACGTTATATGCACATGCTGTGTTCTCCATGGCAGTTAATGGCCTAAAAACACACATAAAAATAATGCATTGCTCAAGAATACCCTCGATGTCACACGCGTTTCCTTTATGCAGTCCGTACTGGGAAACATTGCATTTCCATGTGTAATAGTCTCTGTAGACAGTCCGTCCAAGAGCTGCTGAGTGATTACTACTTACAAAAATGTGCTTGCTGCTGCTGTCATGCTACTTGCGAATTTGAAATTGAACGAGGAGAAAAATCTGGCTACCTATAAATGTCTTTATTTGCGTTATAGAATTTGAGTATCCAAAACAAATAATAGATCGGGTGCAAAATATATTTGTGAATTGTGTAATAAACACAATGAGAAAGTCAATGTAGATCTGGACGCAGAGGAGATGTATGTGGATACATATAATTTAAATTAGATGTATTAGCAATCATGTCTCTTTAAAAGCCACACATGAATCATCAATATTTTTGTTTTTATAGAGTAGGTTTCATCACTATTCATCAAGAGCAAACAGTCTGGTAAATCACGCCTGTTCCATTACGGCCCTTCAGGAACAATCTGCAGGCAAAGCTCATACTTACAAACCTTATCTCTTTCAATTACTTTTAACAGAATAATGGAATTGGCCACTGCTAACCAAAGTTGCTCCGACTAAAGTGACCTGTTCATGTGCGGTATTTATGTAATGTGTTGTTTCCAATGTTTCTGTTGTGATTGACTGCATTTGTCCTGTCCCACTATCTGATTCCGTATTGGCTAGGTCTCACCTGTAAAAAGAGATTTTTATCTCAATTTGACGTCCTGATTACAAAAAGGTTATAGGCTGCTTTAGCCACACAGTCCGTAGACGTGTGAGAGATGTGTGGAAGGCCCTTTAAGAGCAGGTTTCGTGCCCAGCTCTGCTGTCTGAATCCCCCAAGCACGTAGAGAGGAAACGGGCGGACAGCAAGAGAGTGTTGGAGGGAAGAAAAACAGGGCGCGTTTTGAAGCCGGGAACAATGACTACATTGGAATGCTGCAACCAGCTACACAAGTGCCAAGGCTTGATGTTCAGATATGACAGAAGGGGTAGAGAGAGGGAGAGAGAGAAACTAGGAATACAAATAAAAGAAAGAGGGAAACAACCAAACGGAAAACAGCGGGGACACTGACAGCCCGGAGAGGAAAACGCAAGAGAGAGAGAGAGAGAGAGAGAGAGAAAAGAGACACTGTCAGTTTATTAGGAAAACCGTTTGGCAATCGTGTGTGTGCACATTGCACTGACAGCCAGACACGATACCTCACTAGCGTGTGAAGGACGATGAGCAGTGTGCATCTCTCGCTCGCTCGCCCTCCCTCTGTGAATGTTCTGTATCACCCTTCCGTCTCGCAGACGTGTCTGTCTGGCAGGCAGGCAGGCAGGTGTGCGTTATCAACACTGTCGCACACGCTCATTAAAGCCAAACGCTCTGTGGTGCACGTCGTAAGCCCCGGAGAGTCAAACTGTAGCTAGTTTTCTATCATTACACCCTTTCCTTTAAGAATTCCGGCGCCCTCCGTATTCCCCCGTGTGATATTAAATCGCCTCGCCGTCTCATCTCAAGACACTTCCTGCCTCTGTCTTGTTTTGGAGGGCGGGCTCATTACGCCTTGCGCTGCGGGTTCTGACAGAGCCAGCTGTTAGTGGAAACACATTGACATCAGAGAATCTGAGAATTTAGACATTGCTTGTTAAAAAGGCCCGTGTTAAGGAGAGTCAGGGAGCAGGACAGAAAAGATTCACACAGATCACATGAAGAATCAACATCTTGTTGATTTTTAACCGGGGGTCAGGACTGACCGTGAATCTTTGGGCAAAATAAGATGAAGGCATTTGACATTTAGATGCAATTGTTATGCTAATTGAGAATGTGTGTGAGCGTGGTGATCCACGTTGAAAAATCTGCCTCATGACATTTTAAAAATCCCCGACTGGATTGCAGAAAGTCACTACCTTGTGAACAAACGATGTTTGGCGATGTGAGCCTCTCCCAACTGCCCCTGGGGCCCCCAGGTCTACATGTGGCCTTTTCAGAGATCTCTAATCTTATACTGAGCCGCCCGTATAAAAAAACAAAAAAACAACAAAGACACACACGGGAGACACTTACAGTAAAGGAACCTCCACAATCAGATGCACGAGGTTGGACATCAGCTCCTCCAGGAGATTCTCGCTTCCCATTTCTGAAAGAAGAGGAAACAAACGTGGAAAGACTCAAAACAGAAAAGGAACATTCTGTTCTATTACTGTTAGATTGTAATAAAACATGCAGCGCCAGACTATCTCTCCATCTCCCACTCCATCAATCGCCCTCTGCTAGACACCCATTCTACACGGTACAGCCAGCTGGAACAGCTCTGACTTAACGCCATTTCCAGCAACTTTCATTTAAGGTGAGGTCTCTCAGAGACAGAGAGAGAGAGAAAGAGAATATCAAGGTAGTACCAGAGGTTTGAAGGGCTGAAGACAACATTACAAAGTGTGCACCAACAAGAGAGACTGAAACAGTTGCATTTTTTATGCATCTTGATTCCGCATGAATTCTGTCTCCAGAAAAAAAAAAAGTTTCATCACATGTTTACATGAAGATAAAACATTACATTGTCTAAATATATTAGCTGTGCTCATTTTACAATTGCTACATCAAAATGTTCATTCTATCCACCGTTGAAGAAAATCTCACCTCCACATGAGCCTGGCGCCCTCTCCTGGTAGGAGAACTGTTGGTGCAGTTCCTCCTCAGTCATCTCCCTGATAAACACCTTGAGCAGGCAGCGGATCATGAACAGCGCATTGTGAGCCTGCCAGATGAACAACTGACTGAAGGGGAAAACAATGCAGAAAAGGCCCCCCTCGTTCATTGTCAAGAAGAATAGGCCTTTCCTTTGGATGTTATTCACTGACTGACTAATTAGGAAACAGAGAATGTGCTTTTCTAACCACCATGTAGAAGAAACAGGTAGGTTAAAATAAAAGTGTCCAGTATGTCTCATCTCAAAGTAAGGAACTTATAGGAAAATGTAAACCCACACAAACTGCACAATACACGCATCGTTTTAGCTGTTGTCTTCTCCCAATTAGCAAATACAGAGAGCAGCAATCCCAAATCACAGCAATTCAACATTTTGAAATCAAAACCATAATGTTTCTCTGAGGTAGTAGGGTTTAACCCCTTGACGCCGATTGAGGTGTATTCGCGACACACCGGTTAGTCAGACTGCAGCCGAGATAGCCTATGTATTCCCACAATTACGGTTTGTGCATGTTCAGTGCATACGTAGAAACCTTTTGCATGCACTGGTTTCTCCTAGGACCACATCCGGTTCAAGGAAGCTTATTGTTGGATAATTCCAAGTGCTTTTGAGGCTGCAAATATGACAGAATTGTCAAGTTGTGCAAAGATAAAAACATGTGTACCAGCTTATTATTTGCTCGCAGCTAACACTTTTATAAAAACCTTATTGTATGTGCTATATAAAAATTAACAATCTCAAGTTAATTTAGCATCACATTGAAAGCAAAAACACACTAAATTATTTTTTTTCTATTATTGGAAATATATTCAGGCATCAAGGGGTTAACTGCCAATGGCAATTATGATGTACATTTTTATCGGAGAATACAAATGTATACAACATATCCCACCCTTATTATGAGGTGAGAGTGGGCCATAATTATGAATTAATGGTTGCTTTGAAAAACACAAGGATACTATGACCAAGCAATGTCAGGCAGACACATAAACGCTTTAACTCCAAACACGTGTCATTACTTGAAAAGGTATCCCTAAGTCATCGGCACTCACTCTTCACATTCTGTGGAGATCTTCAACTCTTTGGTTCTTCCCAGGAAAACTCTAACCAGAGCACCAAAATTACCTGTTCTGGGATTATTGTCAACTAGAGAAAAGAAATATAAAAGAAAACTGATATAACGGCAGTTGCATGACACTCATAAACAACAAAACCTGACATAAAAAAGATTGATATTATGTGCATAAACTGAAGTATGTAGCTACATACACCTTCCTCCAATCTGAAATTTCTATAGAAAGCAGTAGTAGTACAGAAACTGAGTGGCTTGCAAATTCTATACCCCTCTACTCTTTACACATAAACAGTGAACTAGGAAGAGGGGTTCTGGGAGTGCTAGAACAGATACATATAACTTTAAAACATTCAGTTTTATAAACTGCAGTCGGTATGAAAAAGACTGCTACATACTGAGGATCTTGGCAAGGGGGATGACAGCTTCTTCCAGCAACTTTGAGTCTCCACTGTGTAAGGAAGAGGGTGGGGAAGGGGGGTTAAGAGAGAGAGTTACAACAACCTGGCTTTCTCAGTTCCATCAGTCCTAGTCTATAAATAAACAACTACAGCTTTAAATAAACTGCGCGCACACACACACACACACACACACGAATCAGTCACTTTAAGGGTTGGGTTTCTCAATGCTTCTTGACCCATGGCCGCACACACAAAACAATAAAAAGGTTACATTTTAATTAAAAGTTTAAAAATTAATGAAGTTACTACAGACATGTCAAGAGAATACAAGGAAATGTAAAAAGGAAACATTTGATCAAAAACACCTTTTCTGAAAGAGTTTTGCACAGGTGCCTCCCTTATTCTTATAGATGCAGTTCATTCTACTTGCACGGACATACGTGTACACACCAATATAAAATAACCACGTTTGAGTGTACTTACCTGCAGGTGGGACTGATGAAGGTGAAGGATATGAGCTGGTTCCAAAAAGGGTCATTTTCCGATATGGCCTGGGTGCCCACCAGAGCCCTGAGGTTGGTGTTCTCTGACAGGTCCCGGACCTGGCTGGTGTTGGCTCCCATCTTTACCAGCTCCTTACAGGCTGCCCTGGGCCTGTGACAGATTCCACTTGGCCCCGGTAGCTACTCCTATCCACAGCTTCACTGCTTTATTGCCAGGCATATGCCAGAAACTGAAGGAGCTAATAGAGAGATTGAAATGTGTTTAATGAGGACAACAAACAAATACAGCATGCACAACTGTTAAAAGTGCATGTGGGTTCAACTGACTATAATAGAGGCATCAATGCTTGGTCAAATACAGTTACTGATTAAACACTCGCCCACTTTACTAGCAGAGTAATTAACACAGAACTTAAGACTCTTTAAATCTAAAACATGGCAACTTTGTTGTTGAGCTGTTGTGACAAAACACATGACCACAATAACTGTACCCGTTTGAAAATTAAATGAGGGCCAAACTAAATTCTTCTTGTGTCGGCCACAAGGACTTGTGCATTATGAGAGGGCTAACTAGCCTACAGGATGACAAACCCAGACACAGGATGTGTGCTTAATTTTAGACGCACCTTTTGCATACAATCTGATTAAAGCCAACATGTGATTGTGCAACTTATTGTCCACATGAACAACAGCTTCTAGATTGACTACGCCACGTGACGTATTCACAAAGTGACAGTTCCATCATGTGTTATTGCAATCATCTAGACAAGCTGCTCGTTTCCTGACAGTACATTAGCCTCAGTGGATTTAGCTAGCTTCTGTAATGACAACATTACATCAACGATATTTAAGATGTTATTCCATCCTACGCATTTTTGCTGGAAGTTAAATACATTATTAATGTGTGAACACTCATGGAGTTTCAGGTACCATGGGTTAGTGGTCCAATATGAATATTCACGGTAGCAGTAGTCTGTGCCTCTTACCTGTCAAATGCTTTCCGCTGATTTCGTGGCACTCTGCCTCGTTAGAACGCAATTTAGAACACGCCCTATGTACCCTAAACAAGGTTACACTACCTTTTGAAATAACTATGAAATTATATACAACCGCGGTAGATATGATGCGATAATATAGCCAAGTTTACTCTCGTTACTCCTTTGCAGTGTCTTTCCTCCATATTTTCCACGTCGCCACCCGGTGCGTAATGACCACGCACAATACGTAGGCTACGTCACGTCGGACATAGATCTAAAAATATAGATCACTCTCACACACCCACACTCGTATTTACTTGTTATATAGTTTTCAAACTTGCAAAATCATAACAGCATATAAAACCTACATTTGTACAATAAAAATATATGCAGTGCAGAATTTTACGATTTTTCCATATCGTTTAAAATGTTTATAAGCAATCATCTACCCAGAAATTGGTGAAACTGACATTACTATGAATACCAACATGTAGTCTATGTAATGTGACCAATGAATGTAATACAATAACATTTAAATATATCCATTTATTAATTCAGAGATTAAACTACAAGTCAGATTTATAAAACAGATTATACATTACTATTCATATTTATAGACTACAAGTTGTTAAGTATTGTAAATTAATTTACAATTATTGAATAATTGTAACAATAAAGGCAAACATTATCTGATTCTTGACATTTTAAATAAAAATATATTGGACAATGAAATAAAAAACCTATTAATAATTATCTTTGTTATAATGGAAATATGTACACAAGATGCATCACAAATATATTTAAAAAAGGTATCAATCCGTCTTCTTGGCTGCTATTGTAGCTGGTCCACTGGTAACTGTATCACCATTATTTACAGTCTGAAAAACAAGACATGACCAAACTACATCAACACATTAATTATCAAGCAAATACACAAAAAAAAAACATGCTCACAATGGTTTGTATATTATACATTTTACATGTAATTGATTGTGAAAGCATTACAATCAGAAATATGTTTTACCTTGCAAGTGCCATTTGGGTCAGTCATTTTACTGGCTTTCGTGTCACCCACCCCTCCATTCTCCTGGACAGCTTTCTTTGGCCAGAACTTGTTTATTACAGGCGAGATGAAAGGGTAAACAAAAGGCTCAAGAAACCTTTTGTAAACCCACAAGAGGACTGGAATCACAATACAAGGAATGCAGACCATGGCTATCACAGGTCCTGAAGAAGAGGCATTGTGAGAGACATGATGGGGTTAGTATAATAACAACAAAATTAGAGAAGCCAGTGTATAATTCAAAACCCTGATAATAGATTTAACCAATCTGCGTATATTAGCACCGCTAAATAAGACTTTATCTTGTTGACCGACGCGTGACGTTCGCTAAAGATAACGTATAACCTTTCTCACCTTTACGAAACACAGCGATAACTAAACAAAACGTTTATATTGTAGTTTTGGAATACAACAGGCAAAGAATTAAAATGTAAAGTTGTTTTAAATGTACGCAACGCGAATCATCCGGAATCATCGGAAACTGAAAACCTACGCATGCGCATTGCTTACTTCCGCATCGAAGAAGAAAGCACGGAAGTTGTTTTCTGAATAACTCAATGGCGCCTTTCTTCAAAACATAAACGCATATTAGTTAGATTAAATTAATAACAGAGTTGTCTCTGGAATTTATATGTGAGACAGTCATTGATAATAACAAAGAAAAAAGCAAACACGTTGAGCCTACATTCAACACTAATTCGTCGTACCGTACGTTAGTGAGGAATAGTATTTAGTACAGTACTGGACCGGTATGGACTAAGAATATTATGTATGTTATTATTATAGTATCAGTACAGCAATGCCTCTGACGACCCAGTCTCAGTCTGACGATGACCAATACATTATTGTGGCTAGTTTGGACAATGTACGAAATCTCTCCAATATATTAAAGGCAATCTCTTTCAAAGACCACGCAATCTTCAGCGCTACTTCCAATGGACTAAAAGTCACCGTAGAAGACTCCAAATGTCTGCAAGCCAATGCCTTTATTCAGGTTAGTGGTTATGTGTTAGTTTAATGAACTGTTCAGCATCTATTCTATCCAGTGTGTGTGTCTGTATGTCACTCGCTCAATTACTTACTATAAACGTATAGGGTATCTGCAGTTAAAATAAATGCATCAAAAATATGTGATTCACAAATCAACAAGTCTCAAAAAGTGTCTCTATTTACACTGATCTAAATCAAAGCCTATAACCTAGACTTAACCATTTTGGGTATAACTTAAGTTAGCTCTGATGACATGTCATTATTATCAATCAATCAATCTTTATTTATATAGCACTTTTCATACAAATTCAGAACAGAATGTTGTTTGACTTATTGTATGACCTACTGAACTATTGACAAATTAACCAATTCTAAATGTCATCTGCTATATTCAGTAAATATAAATATGAAGTGTAATTTTAACGATCTTCCTTACAGTCTGAGGTTTTCCAAGAGTTTACCATCAGGGAAGATTCAGTTGGCTTTCAGGTCAATCTCACTGTTCTACTAGACTGCCTCACTATATTTGGGGGAAGCACAACACCAGGTACATTCAATCAGCTGGAATACATTTAATAGGGATACTTTGCAGTAGTCTGTCTTAAGGTGCATTAAGTGGACTGAACATTTGCTACGTTCCAAATAATGTATTTACTTAACAGCTAGTTTCCTAAAACATGTTTGCAGTCTTATTTGAACTACTTTCAAATATGTATGCTGCATTTAATGGGCATGTGAAGCTGCATATTTGGAACCTGTTAGGAGGTTTTATACATATTTGTGAGTATTTGTCATCACATTTTAGTACCAGTACCAAATGTAGCTTTCATTATCATTTAATTTCATCTCAAATGTGTGTGACCACATCTGTTAATTTAGGAGTAACGACAGCTTTGCGAATGTGCTACATGGGATATGGTTACCCCCTGACCCTGTTCTTGGAGGAAGGAGGCGTGGTGACGGTTTGTAAGATCAACACACAGGAACCCGAGGAGCCTATTGACTTTGAGTTCTGCAGCACAAATGTCACCAACAAGGTAGGTTTCAGCTAAAATGTAATTTCCCTGTGCTTGCTTACTACTACTACTTGGTACATAATACTGTATGCTCTACAAGGTGATTCTGCAGTCAGAGAGTTTGAAGGAGGCTTTCTCTGAACTAGACATGACCAGCGAGGTGCTACAGATTACAATGTCCCCAAGCCAACCATATTTCAGGTGGGTGTTATGTTTAGAACACTCAATGAAATGTCCCTGTATTTACTTGGTAGTTTAAAGTTACACTGAAATACTTTAGTTTTTTGTGTAAGTTATACTTATTTTTTGTCTTTTATTCTTTAGGCTGTCCACTTTTGGGAATTCTGGAAATGCTCATTACGACTACCCCAAAGACTCTGACATGATGGAGCTGTTTCAGTGCACAAAGACCCAGAGCAACAGGTTAGAATACATTAGATTTGTATTGCGTGAGAATTGACTGTATACCATTCAGCCAATAACGAGAGGTTAATCACTTATTTGTACATCACTGATGTTTAACTGCCATCTATCCTTATTCTGCCCACCCCGCTCCCTCCCTCTTGAAAACGGGGACAGGTACAAGATGTCCCTACTCAAACCTTCAACAAAAGCCCTTGCTCTGTCTTGTAAAGTCTCTGTACGGACAGACAACAGGGGATTCCTTTCTCTACAATACCTGGTTAGGAATGACGATGGACAAATATGCTTTGTAGAATACTACTGTTGTCCTGATGAAGAGACGGAAGAGGAATGAACTCAAATACAACTATCGGCATTCTAGCCAACGGAGCTAAATCTAATACAGCCACGCTTCTACAGTTGTTTATAATAGATGCCAGAACACTGATTCTTTTTCTTATTTCACCAATGCCTAGCCACAATCTGAAGATGTTACTGCTTCAAAGCTGGTGTCGTCTCCGTGTCTGTAATTGTTTCAAATCATATTTATTAATGCCACAAGGCAATGCCAACTTTGCATCTGTATCTCACAAAATGCCATGTTTAATATGCAGTTCTGTTTTAAAACAAATTAACTGCAGTTGGAATAAAAACTCTTAATTTTGTTGTGGTCCAAATTGATTTTCCTGCTTTTGGTAAAACTGTAGCAAGCAAAAAACATTAAGTGGATTTCTGTGGTCATTTAAATCTGTTACTATTCTAGAAATTGCAAGATAGTCTAGGCAAATACATCCTTTAAATTGTAGAGCAATCCCATTTACATGTGTTTAATATCTTGTGTGGGGCAGCTGTAAAACATTTAGATCTTTTGAGAGATTTTGTATTCACAAACACCGCTGCATAATCTAAGATTTATACTACACTGATGTATACATTATAAAATATTATCTGAGAAACTGGCATTTAAAAAGAAAGGTACAGCCCCCCCACTACAGTTCCATTCTTTATAGAAACCCAACTTAATTCAGTTCATCCATCCCCTAGCGTGACCTCTGATGCCTTTGTCGTTTAAAGGGATTGGTTTTCCTTTTCCTCAACTGTGGCTCTGGTGCTTCTGTTTCAATATGGACAAGTTTGTCTTCAGCAGGAGTTAAGAAGACATCGGCTGTAACATCTTTAGTCAAGTCCTCCTTTCCTTCAGACTTCTTGACCTTGTGTAACTCCTTCACTATCTGTTTCTCACGCAACTTTGCTGCTGTGGCCAGACGGATCTGTCGCCGGTGCTGCCAGGAGAAAGTTTGAACATTAGACCATAAACTATAATATGAGAATTATTACAGATTCTCATGTCATAATCACAGTAATTAAGAACAATACAATGGAGCATTTTATTATTCCAAGTTGGCTGGTATGTACTGTACCATGTTTGGGGACTTGAAGTGTGGATTCTCAAAGAGGGTAGGGCCACCAAAACTCCCCTGAAAGATCTTGATGATGTTGAGAACAAAGCGAGGGCCTATCTCTACTAGAGCTGCATCTTCCTCAATAATCTAAAGTGCAGGAAAACAAAAACAGTGAAAAATCTAAATAGAACATTTATAATGTAGCAACAATGTGCATACATGTATAATGCACATTGTGCTCATTTTGCATTGCAGTCCCACCTGGTAGTTTCTAAACCAAATCCGGTTGTCCGCAATAGTAAAGGTGAAGACATGATCCACAAACGGTTGACTTCTAGGGTGGTAGTGTGGGGTGGAAAATGTCTAAAACGTTGAGGCAACATATTAAACATTGACATTTTAATCACATAGAACAGTGTATTCAGGTTATCCACAGGGGAAAAACTCACATTGCAGAAAAACCTACCTGAGTGAAAAGTTCCTTCAATAACGCAAAGTGAGGCTCCTGGTCAAATTTCTGAAATATGTAAAATGTTCAGTTTATTTACTTTAAAAAGGGACACTCTTCGGACAGCCTTTCAAAATGTTGAGGTTTGAGAGTGCGTGTCACTTCCACACTTTAATTAGAATTTACTCATTCTTCTGCACACTATACTTCAACAACATCAATATGTAACAACTGCTTGTGGTGGGGTGGCAGGTGCTTTTATGCCTATACTTAAGGAGGCCAGTTGTGATCCGATCAACCAAGACGCATGTTAAGATTGCCAGGTGTGAACAGGGCCAAATAGTGAGCTGTAATGGACACATTTGATTTTGGGGGTATTATAACTTGTGTCCCTGTAATATCGGCATGCTTGACTTCTGTTTGTGGGAAAGATTCAGAATATTGGATAAATAATACTCACAGGATCAAAAGAGAGCAGTGGCCTGGATCCTTTAAGACAATTCCCTGTCATTTTCAGTTCAGCCAGTGTGTGGACTGCATACACAGGGTAGAACATTATGTAATTTATGATATTGTCTCATGGGCACGTAATACCTAGGCTAGTTAATTAGGTCACAAATTATGAACTCACTGTTCTGAACAAGAAACTTTACTGATGGTCCGTGGGGGCTGTTTGCAATCCTACAGGGAGAAATCAATTTAAATTTGGTCACTTTTAAACATGCATTATTAGGATAGTTTTGAGACTATTAAAGGGTAGAATACTCACCACATGTAAAGATCCTGCTTTTTCTTTGCCTCAAAAAATAGGCATTTGTTGCAATTCCTGATTTCACACACCTGTGAGAGGAAACACTCTTTAAGTCTTTTGCAGCATGCATGATAAAGAGTCATTGCCTTCCACATCAGAAAGCAAACCTACCTCGTTTATAACAAAGAGTTTGTCCTTCCTGTCCATTTTAGTTTCTAAGAAACAAAACAAACTACTGTAATTATTCACAATATATAGCCAAGCTTCTGAGACATTTTGCAGAATGAAGGTCTGAGTTAAAATATATCTTTATATTGAAAGCTGTGAAACAAATACAAACCAGCTTTGGAATGTGGCATCATAGTCCTCAAGTCATGCATCAAGTGTCTCGTCCTGAAGTTAACACCTCTTGAGGAGAAAATGAGAACTCTTTCCTTGTTTGTCCATTTGCCCTTTAATAAAAACAAACATACCAGTGACGGCGGTGTTATTTAAAGCATAAAACTTAATTCCAGCACATTCATTTGATGTGTTATGATCTATAGTTAACAAGCTAGCTTCACTAGCTAATGCCAGCTTGGTGACCATTCTTTTATATGGTAAAAACTTACCATAGAAACCGGAGGTGGAATGGTGATTTCATTCCTGTTTTCTTGGTCTGTTTTAGTCGGTGGGTTACCTTCATTTTCTGATAATTTAATTTGTTTAGCTTTTTTGCCAGCAGCACCATTGCCTCCACGTTTTCTCTTAGCTGGCGACATGTCTGCTAGAAACACGCAGAACCACAGAAACTACACGTGAGTGTACTTTGGTTGGAATGAAAACGGATAGCCCCTAGTGCAGCGGGGTTGCATTGCACCATACAACAGACGCACAGTAACACACTTTTCAACAAACTGCGAGTGTCCCCACGTTATTTCTATCGACGGTGTACCCAGCAGCAATGATGTGGTACAAATCAGCAGAACCATGTGGGTCAGAGCATAAAGTCAGAGAATTGTTTCAAATGCGTTGATATGGGGCTACTAATATGGATGTACTGGGGCAACCAAGGTAGAACATCTCGCGAGAATGTCAGCCTTCACGTTGTGAAGGCTGTCTGGAGCTGGAGGCTACCGGTGAATCTGGCGTGTTTTGTTGTAATGAATGTATGTTTTTTTTAAATCTAGAGTTTAATATTAGAATTTAAAAAATACCACATGTAAACGTTAGCAGTTACATTCAACGCGACAGCTTAAATGTTACAATGAGGTATTTGTTGTAACCTGAGGAGCTGCTACTGTCAGTTATCTTTATAGTGAGTAGTTAGCTTCGCATGCTAAGTGTTAGCGTTGTTTAGCAGCAACAACGTGAGCGTTGCAGCACCTGGGAACACCATCGCTATGAAGTGTCATTATGAGGTCTTGGGTGTTAAACGGGACGCCGGAGAAGACGGTCTGAAGAAAGCCTATCGCAAACTGGCACTTACATGGCACCCAGGTATGTTACTGGAATAATGTATTAAACTAGGCGGTCTTTAACATACCTAAAGAACAGCGGCTTTGCCTGTCATTCGTCTTTTTCAATAGGACACACACGTGTGCCCTTTTTAAAACAATAAAAGGCGCTGCCCTTTTTTTGACAGTTGCTATGCCGCTATGGATGGCATAGTAATGACGGAGCCAGCAATTATTCTTTATTGTGCATATTTCCAGATAAGAACTTGGACAATGCTGAAGAAGCCGCAGAGCATTTCAAGCTAATTCAGGCAGCTTATGATGTCCTCAGTGATCCACAAGAGAGGGCATGGTAAGTAGATAATCTTTCATCTCTGCTATTTTCTGGATGTTGTTCTGCTTAGCATGACCGAATGGATTTCTACCAAATGAACCCCGTGGGTGGAGTACATCCATCCATCCATCCATCTTCTTCCGCTTATCCGGAGTCGGGGCAGCAGCTTCAGCAAGGGACCCCAAACTTCCCTTTCCCGAGCAACATCATCAAGCTCTGACTGGGGGATCCCG